>JASVEL010000321.1:0-66797 GCA_032618575.1 Nicotiana noctiflora | reverse complement strand
ACCACATCTTTCATCAACTTCTGCACTTGGATTAACTCCTTGCCTTTTTTTTCATTGTGACTAACTTCTGTTGATCATCTCGGATTGTTGACTCGCATTCTGGTCGCAAGCTTCTTTTGTTGCTAACTTGCATTGCACTCCAAAGTGAATTCCCTGACTTGTGATCTTCGAGCTATTCTCCTTCGAAGTCTGAATCTATCTTTTCTGATCCTTGTTGCCTTCCTTCTGATTATAAACTTGGATTCCTACTGTGGATTTCCGTTACACTCTATCACTTTCCCATTGTTCACTATCCTTATCAAATCTTGGAAACTGAGACGCCGTTCTGCTTTTCTGGCGGGCTTCCGACTTTAACGACAAACTCTAATCATAAATCGCCATTCCATTCTTCAGGCGGGCTCCCTGACTTCAATAACATCCTTTGAAAATAAATCGCCACTCCATTCTTCAGGCGGGCTCCTGACTTCAACATCAACTTAGAAAATAAAACGCCATTCCTCTTTTCAGGCGGGCTCCTGACTTCAACATCTTTGAAAATAAATCGCCATTCGTCTCTTCAAGCGGGCTCCTGACTTCAACAACATCTTTTGAAAATAAATCGCCATTCCTCTCTTCAGGCGGGCTCCTGACTTCAACATCAACTTTTGAAAATAAATCGCCATTCCTCTCTTCAGGCGGGCTCCCGACTTCAACAACATCCTTTGAAAATAAATTGCCATTCCATTCTTCAGGCGGGCTCCTGACTTCAACATCAACTTTTGAAAATAAATCGCCATTCCTCTCTTCAAGCGGGCTCCCGACTTCAACAACATCCTTTGAAAATAAATCGCCACTCCATTCTTCAGGCGGGCTCCTGACTTCAACAACATCTTTGAAAATAAATCGCCACTCCATTCTTCAGGCGGGCTCCTGACTTCAACAACATCTTTTGAAAATAAATCGCCACTCCATTCTTCAGGCGGGCTCCTGACTTCAACAACATCCTTTGAAAATAAATCGCCACTCCATTCTTCAAGCGGGCTCCTGACTTCAACAACATCCTTTGAAAATAAATCGCCACTCCATTCTTCGGGCGGGCTCCTGACTTCAACAACATCCTTTGAAAATAAATCGCCACTCCATTCTTCGGGCGGGCTCCTGACTTCAACATCAACTTTTGAAAATAAATCGCCATTCCATTCTTCAGGCGGGCTCCCTGACTTCAATAACATCCTTTGAAAATAAATCGCCACTCCATTCTTCAGGCGGGCTCCTGACTTCAACAACATCTTTTGAAAATAAATCGCCACTCCATTCTTCAGGCGGGCTCCCGACTTCAACAACATCCTTTGAAAATAAATCGCCACTCCATTCTTCAGGCGGGCTCCTGACTTCAACAACATCCTTTGAAAATAAATCGCCACTCCATTCTTCAGGCGGGCTCCTAACTTCAATAACGTCTTTTGAAAATAAATCGCCACTCCATTCTTCAGGCGGGCTCCTGACCTCAACAACATCTCACTAACTCCATCCCATCCATGTCGCCTTCCTTTGCTTCCTGCACCACTTTCTTCTTCCTGCATCGCTTCTTGGACCATCCTTTCTTCTGAATTACCTTGTTTTGGAATTGCTTTCCTCCTGGGTCGTGTCATTTTTCTCTTGACTACTGGGGATATCTTTGGAACTAATTACTTACCTGCTGGGGTAATGCTGCTGGGGAAATCTTCTTTATTTCCTCTTTTTCTACCTTCTTCAAAAACCTTTATTCTCTTCCGGGATCGATGGGGATTGAAATGTCATTAGCTGGGGATTACATTGTCGGGGGATCCCTTTTCCCTTTTCCTCTTTCCAAACCTCATTCGGGACTCGCACTTGGCTCCCTTGAAAAACTTGTAGGATATAATGCTTCCGGAGAAATCTCGAAATCAGTGTTTCATTTTTTCGAGAACTGCTGGGGATGATATCGACTTCTTGCCTTTCTGAACGCAAGCTTCCTCGTTTTGTCTTGTCTGCTGGGGGTATAATTTCCTCTATCACAACTTGTTGTTTTTTTTCAAAGATGCTGGGGATAATCGGGTTCAAAGATCATTTCCTCGCGTTATCCGGCTTCTTTCCCCAACCGGGTATTTGGTTTCGAGAAAATTTTCGCAACGAGAGAAAATTTTCTGCCCCAGTTTGAGAATCTTCTTCGTGGCATGCTTTTCTGCCAACAACCCCTCTTCTTCCTGTTTCAAATCAAAGAAAAATTGGTTAGTTTTTAAAATGTGGTGGCTGGTTGTGGTGCTCCTGCTGGGGACGGTTCTCCTCCTTTTTCCCTGCTCTGCGTTTCATTATCAGAACTTGCTGGGGATGTTATTATTTGATTATATTCATGCTGGGGATAGTTTTCTCCTTTCTTGCTTCCCCGCCTTCCTTGACGGCTCTTTATTCGCGAACCTTTCCACGTGATTTTCCACTGACCACCCGAATTCCTATGATAGTGACCCTTCGTGAAGACCTTGCATGTTTTACTGGCGAACCATTTTCTTTGTTCACCCTTGTCACTGAAAATACCTCTTCTGCTGGGGATATCCTCCCTTCTTCTGTGGCGTTCTCCGACCTTTGAATCTCGCTGGCCTTGGCCTTGAGGTCATTAACCTTTACTTTTTATGGAGGTATCTTTTATGATGCTGGTCTACCCCTTTGTCAACTTCCTCTTGTTGGGGAACATCCTTCTGGACATTGGCATTGCGCTTGTTCCCTCCTGACTTATACCACTTGGGTGTACCAATTAGAATACTGTCTTGCGTAATTGGAAAGTTGATGGAAAATTTTGCAGTCATTTCTTGCAAACAGACTCTATTGGGGAATTTTCGATAAAAAGAAGAAAGATAAAAGGAAACAGAATAAAAGACAAAAAGGAAGATGACTCTCTAAAAAGAAAAATTATAAAGTAAACCTAATCAAACGTGGATACCAACTCTAATGGACATGACATGCACATATAGCCTATCCTCCATCGTTAAACCGCCTTTTGTAATCTTCGCATGGGGCTTTCCCATCTAATTTCCAATCTCCGTTCGACTTGTAGTGCCCGAGGGGTTTTCACTACCAAACCTCTCTCATTTCGGTTTTTCTCTCAGCTTTCATCGCCTTATGGTGCCTGTGAGCACGTGATTTTTGCCCTACATGAGAATCACTCCCAGAAAATTCAAAAAATAAAATAGTTTCGTGTTGAGCATGATTTTTGTGATTTTTGTGTTATTTTTATCTTACATTTGCATTTTTGTGTGTGCGTGTTTATTTATTTAAATTAGTAAAATACGAAATATATACATCATCTTGTGCATTTTTTTTTAGTGTTTAATATCAAAATCATACGGTTTACATTTAAGTGATATGTAATTATATATATATATATATATATATATATATATATATATATATATATATATATATATATATATATATATATATATATATATATATATATATATATATATATATATATATATATATATATATATATATATATATATATATATATATATATATATATATATATATATATATATATATATATATATATATATATATATATATATATATATACACACATATGTATATGATACACCATGGAATGTAGTATGGAAATCGAAATTGGGCCATAGCAAAACCAGGCCCAATGTGATTCAATACACAACCTAATTCCCTACCCAGCCAACCCAACACCCCGACCCTGTACCGCCCCGACCCGGCCCAATTCACACATGACCAAATGAACCTCCATTCAATTTCCTCCCCCATTTCTCTTGAACACCCAAACGAAAAACCCTAAGACACCTCCACAGCCGCCCCCACTGTTCATCATCATCATCATAACATTAGACAAACAAACCCTAGTCTCTAGCAGTAGCCGCCGCCTGCAGCTCCGACCAATCGACCACCAGCAGCGTCGCCTAACCCTCCCAGCGACCCCTCCATTTTCTCACTCCAAAATCGCTGCTCGCTCCTCCACCAGTAGCGCCAGAACCCAGCAGCGATATCCGACCCATCGCCGACAAACCAGACCTCCCACGACGGCAAACACTCACTCCATCGTCACCCCTCACTTCTCTTACATACACACTGTCAGAAACAGTGGCAAGATGGGTTTTCGTTTGAATGAAAACCAGGCTGAATCGGTTTGAGTCAAGGTCATTTGGTGTCGTTTGAGGTTGCCAGAACCGTCTTCAATCTGGTACCAATTTTGGGATCGAATCATAGATTCCAGTATCGACAATCACTCGTTTCTGTCATCGTTGAAGGAGATTCGAGGTCCGTTCAAGATTTGGTGAGGAATTGGCCTTTTCTCCAGTTTTCTTTTCGATTTTAATTGTATATCAGGTATTAATCTCGATCCAAAATGCTGAAATTGTTGATCTGTTTGCCACTATTTTCTTATGTTCCGAAATCTCCTTTGGGTTATTGAGACATATGTCTGATTTTCTCGTTGACGATTTCAATTTGTGCTAATTGTGTACTGCTCCTATTTTGTTAAAGTAAGTTGATTCACATTCCACCATACGTTAGCGATGTTATCTTTACGAAGTTTATTGTTATTGTTCTTTATACAAACCGCCTCTGTTCAGATTGTGACTCAATCTATGCTTGGTTCTATTGTTATTGAGAAAGTGTTTATAGTATTTTTGATGGAATTAAGACAAAGGTTCATTTTGTTATTTCGGAAAACTAAGCCAGTGAAGGCTCCAGCTTCTCGTCTCGTCATTATCTCTCTTATGCTACTTCGGATCGTAGTTTCCAGAATATTTTAGTGTTGCTATTTGTTTGTTTGATGCCATATGAATTGTGCTATATTTATGAATATTGTGGATATTATATAATTGTTATGATCAAGTAGTGAAAGTTTTCAGTTTGATTTTGAAGGCGGTGATGAAATGCTTTAGTCTTGATTTAACGATGGGATAGAATTAATAACATAGGCTTCATGTGAGTTTGTTTTATGAAATTAATTGGTTTGTTTGGTTTGGATAGTCATGGGATTACTTAGTAGTTGCGTACTGTTAATTTTGTTTCAAATTGTCTTTGGTTCTTACCTCCCAATTGTATACCATTTTTACATATGAATTCAGTTGTTTGAGTATATCACAATATGCATACACTTTGTTAGGGCAGAATCATGTTGTTGTGTCTCCTGAACTTGAACTTTCATCTCTGTCTGGTTGTTATCTGATTTGATTCGAATTTCAATTTTGAATTGTAATATGTCCTGTTTAGGGTCTGATATGAATCTAATATTGGTTTAAATTCAGTTTTGGCCTGATAGTGTTTAGGAGTTAGTTTCTTGTGGTTAATTACTAATTTGTTAGAGGAATTGGTTATAGCTGATAGTGATTTGGTGTTTAATTAGGAATTAATTTTGGTCAGTTGTTAGCATTGTCACAAATAAAGGTTTGGGGGAAGAATAGTAATTTCAGTAGTTTTAGGGGTAATATGGAAATTGAAAACTTAAAGAATTATTTATGTTAAAGTATTTTATCCACTAAGCACTAATAATATTAAAATAGGGTATTGTTTAATACTTAGTGAGGAACAAGACATAGTGGCTTTGGAAGATGTTAAAAGAAGTGATTTAAATATGTTGCCCATTACTTTTGAATTAATTAAGGAAAAGACAAGTGTTAGTGGGGAACCAAACAATAGGCATGGGAGTTAATATTAATACTATAATACACCCATAACTTTTGATTAAAACAAGAAGGGACAAACATGTAAGCATGGGGAACCATTTAACTTAAATCAAGAAGTCATTTAGGGAGATGGGTCTGTTTGAGCTATAAATATAACATTAATCTGAGAGAGAAGGGATCCAAGGGAAAGACATAGACAGAGATATTCCTACACACACACATACACACTGTGTATACTGTTGCATAGTGGTCGGTTGTTTGCTTTTGTTCTCGGTTTGTTGTTTCTGCTGTGTTCTTCATCGTTGCTGCCTACTGTTGCTGCTGTGTTTTTTTTTTCGGCTATTGCACTGTTGCTGCCATCGTTGCAGCCTACTGTTGCTGCTTTATTCTTCGCGCTGCTCGCGGCTGCTGCTACTGTTGCTGCCCGCGGCTGCCGCACACGGTTGCGGCTGTCTTTGTTGTGTTTTTCTCGCTGTTTTGTTGTGGTGTGTTGTTGTCGTTGGATCACTGCTGCTGTTGTTGCTATTACTGCCTAGCTGATACCGTAGCCTTTCATCTTTGACAATTTCCAGGTACACATTTGTAAACTCATGCTTTACGGGAGTAAATTGAAGTGACGATTCCTCCTTTTGTGGATCTCTTTCAGCTTCACTGCTTTCATTTGCAAACTGATATCAATTTAAGAAATATGTTATGAAGTTCGTACTTTAAAGTATCATAGTGATTTGAGTTAAGTCCGGATGAATGTGTAATTAGTTTCTCGTTATTTTTAACAGTGGGTTTGGACTGTAACGCTAATGAGTTTTCAGAACGTTAGATAATTTTGGTTCTGTTTCATGTTAGTAATAGATTCTTATGGTTAGTAGTATGCAGCTAACAATCAAAGAGTTAGTAGCTTTGGTTTAGCGATTGTTAATATAATAAAGTGAGCATTCATTTGAGGGTTTAGTATACTTCTATTATGATAATGAAAAAACAGAGGTTCAATTGTTATTAAGGAAGATAATTTACAGCTATGTTTTTTGCAAGATACAATAAGTAATCCATGAGTTAGGCCATGAAGAGTTTTGTATGTGATAGGCTCTATTAGTTAGAACAAAAGCGATTATGGGCTTCGCCTTTATTTCGAGACCATAACACCCTCACTGCGTATAAGACAATGGATTATGTGGAAAAATAATCAATCAAAAAAATGTTAGTTTGATGTATCTAGTTTGGAATTTACTAGGTTACTTGAGTAAATAACATCGCTTTAAATAGCAATTTGAATAAAATTAGTAACTAATGTTAGTGATGAACGTTAGCATGAAGTTCAAAAAAATGATTTTTGTATCACACATAGTTAACTCCATCGGCTCAATTTATCTAATACTGTCGGTTTAAATTAATTAGAGAATGGTTAGTTTGTTCTGATATTTTGTCAAATTCGTATGCTATTTATAAATTTTAGTTTTAGTATTATTCGCTTGTAGAATAAGGCACAAAACAATTTCCCTTATGCAAGCTCGAGTGCAATTTCCGTTCACATTGATTTAATAACTAATAGGAGGTCCGAGCTTATAAACATGCAATAAATTAGGACCTTTTCTCTTTTATTTAGAGACGAACTTAGTAGAAAAATGTAGTCACTTTAGGATTGTCCTTTTAAAATAAACGAGACGAGCCTCGCCAAAAATACACCATTGTGGGGCCCTCGAATAATTGTCATGAAAACTTAGACTTGGAAGGACCGTCTAGTGAATTTCACGGTCCTTTTCCCAAAGTAAATAGACGATAGACTCTTTAGGCACGACTTGAAAATAAAATTACTTTCCTGAATACGGGTGTGCATTTATGTGACCCAAATCTTACTCTCGGCGAAACTGAAATACATTAGAGTCGCAGGCGTACTGGTTACGGTGCGGCTCGAAATGTGTTTTCGTAACGTCGCAATTCTTCTAAAAATAAGAGCGGAGCATTAAAAGCACATAGTTAAAATATATAAAAGAATCGGATAGAAACAAAAATTGCAATTGAGCGACCGTGCTAAAACCACGGAATCCGGGAGTGCCTAACACCTTCTCCCGGGTTAACAGAATTCCTTATCCAGATTTCTAGTTTCGCAGACTGTATTACAGAGCCATAAATTTCCTCGGTTCGGGATTAAACCGGTGACTTGGAACGCCATTATTTTTCCAAGTGGCGACTCTGAATTTAATAAATCGATCCCGTCTCGATTGTCCTTTAATTGGAAAAAACTCCCTTGTGCCCTCGCGTGCGCGTAAAAAGGAGGTGTGACAGCTCTGGCGACTCTGCTGGGGATATCTTTGGAATTTCGGTTCGGGGTCTAAGAACTCGAGCTCATTTAAATTGTTATTTTGTCTATATTTGATTTTATTACATGTTTAATTAATGTGCTACATGTCTACCGCTTTGATATTCGTTGTACTGTATATACAAACTGCTATATGTTTACCGCTTTGATATTGCGTGAACTGTATATAAAACTGTGCCGAAAACCCGTCTCTTCTTACCCCCGGGATGTGCTTACTGGTTGAGACTCCCCTTTCTGTTAGTGTCAATACCAAAAATAAGAAAAGAGGCAGGATAAGTTACAAAGCCGGATGATCCCGCGGGTCCCCGGTACGTAGCTCCCTCCTCAAATCCGAGTCGTCTGCTCGGGTACACGGTCTAGTACCATTGAAAAGCATCAGGATATTGAGCCTAGATTCAGGACGTTTATTTGCATCATCTCTGACTTAGGGGACTCAACACAGGGGTTGGGTCCGTCTAGGACAGGTAACCCGAAAGGAAAGACCATCTTGCCATATCATATTTGTTGTGAGCATTTATTTAGACTGGCATGCCGACCGGGTTCCTTTAAATACCGAAGAAAAAGAAAAAACACAAAAGGAAATAGTATGGGGAAGTAAATATCTTTCAGAAAAATACAAAAATACGTTTCACCAACAAGTCCACGAATTTAGTTTGCCAATAAAAGACGGCAGAAGATTGACTTTGCCGACAAAATGGGTTTTTGACAAAATGTGTCTTTTGACAATCAATAAAGGAAAGATAGTTGTTTTGACGGACCGAACTACGCGAGTTTGATTCTCACCGAATGTGAGATACGTAGGCAACCTTTAAACGGGTCCAACTCCCATATATTTCAAAATAAGTTTTAATGGCGGAATGCCAAGACATTTAATTTTGCCTTAACAACCACTCTTTTTACCAGTCAAATCCTGAGGCCCGTTTCGTTTTTCAGAAAAGATAGTTTTGGGACAAATAAAAATTTCGTTTTCATCTAAGAATTACCTTAAATAAATGTGCAGAATGAGCACGAGTCAGAATACAACCGAAGCTATCATAAACAAGGTCCCCTTAAGTTTGCATAGGTGGTGGAGCGACTTGGGCGAGCAAGGACAAGATGCCGTTAAGCTGTACTTGGGAGATCTAGTGGGGCTGCTAAATATTCCCCCGAGAGGAGACATCATACGAGCTTTGATCTCATTCTGGGATCCGGCACACAATGTGTTCCACTTTTCAGACTTTGAACTCACACCAACACTGGAAGAATTAGCCGGATATGTCGGAAGACCAAAAGTCCCTATGAGGGATCAATACCTTATTGCACCAAGGGCAGTGACAGTACATCGGTTTTTGGATACGGTAAAGATCCGCAGAACTGTACACAACCCAGACTTATCAGAAGGGTTCTGCACTTTGGCATTTCTATATGACAAATATGGTCATTATGGGGGCTTCACCAAACACAAGAGCAAAGTCTGCAGCGGAGACAACCGGTTAAAATGGGAGGAGCATAGACGCATCGCCTTCATGATAGCTTTCCTAGGTTCATTGATATTTCCTAGAAAAGATGGGAATATCAACATACAAGTGGCAGGGGTCGTCAGCACTTTGATGAAACAGAACAACAATACTTTGGCTCCCATGATAATATCGGATATCTCTCGTGCACTCACCATCTGCAAAGCTGGAGGAACTTTCTTTGAAGCTTGCAATGTATTGCTCCAAATGTGGATGATCGATCACTTATGTCGTCATCCGCAATTTATGAGGTATAGTTCACCGAAGAAAACTTGTATAGAAGAATTTCCTGTAAGGGTCGATGGACATGAGTTGCCAGAGGGGATCAGCGGATGGATACGACTTTTGCGTTCGACTACAGCCAGCGAGATAGAATGGACGTTTGGTTGGCTACCCGTGGAAGAAGTCATATATGCATCGGCCGCAGAATCATATTTATTGCTAATGGGCCTCAACAACATCCAACCCTACGCACCAGGTCGAGTATTGAGACAATTGGGACGATGCCAAATAATCCCAAAAGAAGAAGACCTCAGCCTGCATGTAGTTGAAATTGGACCAGGAGGACAGTTCCCTGAAGCACTGGTCCGAAAGATTTGGAGTGAGTGTCGGACATTAAAAATAGACACTCGAGTGCGAGATCGAGCCCGGGGCAAAGTATCGTCGGAATACCCTGCATGGTATAGTAGAGATCTGGAGCATCAAAGGCCCGCAAAAGGCCTCACCTCAGGGAGTTTGCTGGAGCGTCACGAGAACAATGGGACTGGTTGGCTAGAGAAGAAGCCTATAGAACAAAGATCAGCAGGATAGAACAACGGACCCAAGAGCTCCAATTTGAAATGGATGTGCAAGCCGCCGCCAACGAAGGAGATAAAAAGAAGTTGGCACAAGAAAATGACTTTCTGAGAGCTCAAATCCAGCAAATGAAAAGGGATGCTGACAGACAGTTGAGGAGTCGGGCATACGAAAAATTGATAAAGGGTTTGAAAAGCCAAGTTGCCGATGTCCAAAGAGAATTGGAAGAGTCTAAAGCCCAAACAATGAGGATCCGAGCTAGCTGGAGAAAAGAGGCACATCAACATGCACTTCACCTACAACGGGTAGAAGAGGATTACACTGATATCGTCACCAGTTTAAGGGAAGCAAATGTTGTCCTCAGGAGAGCGGGTTTTTAAGCAAGCCCAAGATGCCAGAGCAGACCTTGACCGTTGCCACAATTTGATGGCTCGACTGCAGGAACAAATAGACAGGCTCCTAGACCAAGTCACCAACAACGCTCGAAGATTGGGGGCGAAAAACCAGCAGATAGAGCGGCTACTCGGAGAAAGGGACATGATCAAGGACAGAATTGGAGAAATCGGGCACTATGTCACCATGAAGTGCCTAGCTTGTGAACAAATGCCCCGCGCCGACCTTTTTGCTTCAATTATGGGCTATGTTCATCGGATCATGGAAGAATTAAGGGGACTACACAAGGACCTCACGCCCAGGCCCGCGGCAAGGCCGAATGATGCCTCGCGGGCCCCCAGGAATTTTAGAGCAGTGGACCTTTGATTAAAAATGTATTTTTGAAATATTGGGTCAAGCCAGTTGGCATGTTATTTTACGTTTTCGAGTCAAGCATTTTCTTTTGTTTTGTTGATTGTTGTAAGACGTGTTTTGTAACTACACGGTTTTATTTGATATAAAAGTTACTGAATTTTGCCACAATCTTGTTAACAGAACTACGCTCGGTCTGATTCACGCGAGAACGTGATACGTAGGCAATCCGCATAAGATTCGACCACCACTAAAAAGAAAGAAAAAGAATCCAAAGGCTAAATAACAATAAGGCTTGCAAAGATAGTCGAAAAAGAAAAAAGGAAAAAGAAAAAGAAAAAGAGAAAAAGGGCCGGAATGACGCATGTTAAAGAGTACACGTAGAAAGGGTTATTTGATTAGGTGCATTGCATCCAACGTGCTATAACATATCTGTCAAACTCGGTGAACTAACAAGTTTGTTGCGTATTCCAGAAAGTTTAGCAGTTGGTTTGACAGAATATACTGGCCAGCCATCACTACCGTACTAGATCCAAAGGACCAGTTACAGTAAGCATGTCGAGTTCCGGCAAGAGTCTCGAGGAAGAAAAATCCGAGCTACAAATCATGAAAGAAGAGGTAGACCGGTTAAAACAACGGATAACAGAGATGCACCTGGCCTGGGCCAGGGAACAGTCTTCACCAAACCGCCCTACTCTCGCCTCAGCTCCGGAACATCCGCCCATCGATCCTTCAACAAGCGCCCCAAGCTATCCTTACTTTCAGGGGGAAAACCCATATGCCACCCACATTCCACCAGCCAAACCAAATCCTCCTCCGATCACCCCTGTTTTTGTGGCCCCTCCACCTGCTCCTCTGCAAAGGCCGGCCAGCGAGCCATATGTTCAGATCTATGACAACTCTTACTACCCTCCAGAGCCTACTTTCAGGGCTCCTGAACCACAATCACATACACCTCACTGGGATAATCCGGCAGAACCGGAAAAACACTTCCAAAGTTCGGAACACGAGGAAGTTGTCAGAAAAGTTAAAAGCCTGGAGCAGTCCTTCAAGAACATGCACGGTTTAGGCAACCAGGTCAGCGTCGCCTATAAGGATCTGTGTCCATTTCCGGACGTCCAGTTGCCAGCAGGATTTAAAATGCCCAAATTCGACCTATACGAGGGGCATGGTGACCCAGTGGCCCACCTGCGAGGGTTCTGCAGTAAAATGAGAGGGGCCGGAGGACGGGACGAACTTCTGATAGCTTACTTCGGCCAGAGTCTGGGAGGATCGGCGTTGGAGTGGTACACTAGACAGGATCCCAGTAGATGGTTTACGTGGGATGATTTGGCTCAAGCTTTTATCGGCCAGTTTCAATACAATCTTGAGATAATCCCCGACCGCCTATCATTGCTAAAATTAGAGAAGAAGCCTGCTGAAAGCTTCAGGGAATTTGGTTTCCGATGGAGGGAACGGGCGGCCAGGGTGGATCCGCCGATGAGAGAAAGCGAGATGGTGGACTACTTCTTGCAGACATTAGAGCCCACCTACTTCGGACATCTGGTAACGTCCGTAGGCAAATCATTCACCGAGGTGATAAAAATGGGGGGTATGATCGAGGAGGGTTTGAAGGCCAACAAGATCATGAGCTACTCAGCACTGAAAGCCACCACTCAGGCTATCCAAAGCGGTACTGGAGGAGTACTGGGGAAAAAGAGGAGAGAGGAAGTTGCGGCCGTCGAGTCCGGGGCATGGTTCGGAAATAGAGGCCCCGCACCCCAATATAGCCCACCCCAACCTCACCACCAAAACTACTCTCACAACCCATATAGCCACCCACAACATTACTATCCCGCACCTGATCCCCATTTTACTGTCCACCATGCACAGTCCTATTCTGCACCTCCCGCTCATGCACCGTGGCGTGCGCCAAACCCCCAGAACAATCATCCACCCCCGAGAGCTTACAGAAACCCCTCGGGCGCGAGTTTCCGTCCGAACCAGGCATTCAGGGGCGACAGGGCGCCGAGGCCAAAGACTTTCACTCCCCTAGGAGAGTCTTACACTAGTCTGTTCCACCGGTTAAAGCAGGTAGGGTTGCTGAATCCGGTTGAAGCTAAGCTGCCAAACCCTCTTCCGAAGAACCTGGACCATTCGGTGAATTGCGCCTACTGCTCGGGATGTCCGGGACATGATACAGAAAAGTGTTGGAGGCTGAAGACGGCCATCCAGGAGCTCATTGACACCCGCAGGATCGAGGTCCAGACTCCAACAGAGCCCAACATCAACCAAAACCCGCTTCCAACTCATCATGAGGCCAATATGATCGAGTTGGTACGGGTGGAGGAAGGAAAGGAAAAAGCCTCTCAGACTGTAATGATGATTAAGTCTAGCGGGGCAGGAACGAGAAAAGGGCCAAGCTGTGATGAGTCGCCCGGTTGCAAGAAAGACATACCAGGAGAGTCGGAAGCAGGAAAGGAAAGTGTGAACGAAGTACCGGTGAAGCCGGCCAAGATAGTTGTACCAGGGGGCAGCAATCAAGCCCATCTTGACAGTAGCGGGCGTTCGAATGGATCCTTTCATCATCCAGCCGGCAACACAGTTGCCAGTAACTGATAGCCGGGCTGTCCCATGGAATTATGCTCGGATTACAACGACCTACAGAGGAAAGGAGGTGAAAGAGGAAGTTTGTGAAGCCCAAGGGTTGACCCGCTCGGGGAGATGTTTTGCCCTTGCGGAATTGAGGAAGACCACTCCGGCAGTATTGAAAAAGCCGGTCACTGATGAAGAGGCGGAAGAATTCTTGAAAAAGATGAAGCTGCATGACTACTCTGTCTTAGAGCAGTTGAAGAAAACTCCGGCGCAAATATCATTGCTATCCTTGCTGATACATTCTGAAGAACATCGGCAAGCATTGATGAAAGTCCTGAATGAGGCACATGTACCGGATAAAATCTCAGTAAGCCATTTGGAGAAGATCACCAATCGGATCTTCGAAGCAAATCGGATCACCTTCACCGATGACGAGTTGCATGAGGAAGGCACTGAGCACAACAGGGCTTTATATCTTACGGTGAAGTGTGAAGAGGCGGTGGTTACCAAAGTCCTTGTCGATAATGGGTCCAGTGCTAACATTTGTCCTCTCTCTACACTGGGAAAATTAAAAGTAGACATCGGCAGGGTACGTGAGAACAGGGTATGTGTTCGAGGGTTTGACGGAGGAGGCAAAGCGTCGGTTGGTGATATAGTGTTGATCTTGACGATTGGGCCAGTGGAGTTCGCCATGGAATTCCAGGTGCTGGACATGGTGGTGTCATATAACCTCCTGATAGGGCGACCATGGATCCATGCCGCAAGAGCAGTTCCATCCAGCTTGCACCAACTCGTCAAGTTTGAGTGGGATCAACAGGAGATCGTCGTCCATGGAGAGAACGATCCACAATCAGGCACCATCATTCCCTTTGTTGAAACAGAAGAAGATGTTGGGCCGTGGGTGTATCAGGTCTGCGATGTGGTGTCCGCCCACCGAGTTCCGGAAGGGGAATGTATTCCCGGCGACAGGAACAATTACTGCGGATGTCATGGTGGCGCATGAAATGTTGCGACATGGTTTCGTACCCGGTAAAGGTCTAGGTGCATCTCTGCAAGGAATCATACAACCGGTATCGGTGGTCGAAAACTTGGGAACCTTCGGCTTGGGATTCCAGCCAACCTCAGAGGACATCCGGCGAGCAAAGAGGAGCAAGCAGAAAACATGGGTGCTCCCAAAGCCCGTTCCACGCCTTTCCCAATCTTTTGTCAGGGCCGGAGCAAGAGGACATCCAGCGCCAAAGATTCCCGGTCCTACAGTCAGGCCAGACGAAGAGTTCTTCAGGAAGTTCGAGGACCTATTCATAGATGTATGTATGCTCGAGGACGGTGAAGGATCCAGTCATGCCGAGATACAATTTGTGGGACCAAAGGCAAAACTGAATAACCGGAAGGCTACTCCTCTCCCTGTCCGGAAGGAGTCTTGGTAGTTTGTCTTGGATTGTTTTTCTTTCGAAATTTTGTATTGGGGGCTTGTCCCCGGAGTAAAATCCCTTTGTTTTTAGTTCATTTTTGATTTAAGTTTGCAGTTTGTTTTCCCTTTGTACAATTCCCATTAATGAAATGTGGTTCCTTTGCGTCTAATTTTGTTTATCTTTTTCCTTCTTTTTACTTTTCTGAACAGCCTTCTTGCAACTGGTCTTAATGATATGGCGTGCTTAAAGATTAATCAACCCAGTCTAGAAAGTCAATCGGGTTTGGAAATAATAACACATGAAATAAGAAGTGACGAGAGTGAGTCGGAGTACGGCGATGATGAAGCCGTAGAAGAAATCGGTGAAGAATTAAGTCACTTCGAGGAAAAACCCAAACCAAATTTAAATGATACTGAGGCCGTTAATCTAGGGAATGCGGATGACGTCAAGGAAACCCGGATAAGTGTCCATATTGAACCCAATATGAGAGAAGAACTGATCAAAATACTCATGGAGTTTAAAGACATTTTCGCATGGTCGTACGACGACATGCCCGGACTCAGCACTGATCTAGTGGTTCATAGATTACCCACCGATCCGGCATATCCTCCCGTCAAGCAAAAGCTGCGGAAATTCAAGACGGAGATGAGTGTGAAGATTAAGGAGGAGGTAACCAAGCAGTTGCAGGCGAAAGTCATTCGTGTCACTCGATACCCTGAATGGTTGGCTAACGTAGTACCGGTGCCAAAGAAAGACGGAAAGATCAGAGTATGCGTGGACTATCGCAATCTCAACAAGGCAAGTCCTAAGGATAACTTCCCGCTTCCCAATATCCATATCCTGATTGATAATTGCGCCGGACGCGAAATTGGATCCTTTGTGGACTGTTATGCGGGATATCATCAGATTTTGATGGATGAAGAGGACGCAGAAAAGACGGCTTTTATCACACCGTGGGGGACTTATTGCTACCGAGTGATGCCGTTTGGTTTGAAGAATGCAGGAGCAACATATATGAGGGCGATGACTACGGTATTCCATGACATGATACACAAGGAAATTGAGGTGTACGTGGATGATGTGATCATAAAATCTAGGCGTCAAGAAGACCATGTTGCCGACCTCAGGAAGTTCTTTCAAAGACTTCGAAGGTACGACATCAAGCTTAATCCGGCCAAATGTGCATTCGGAGTTCCATCAGGAAAGTTGCTAGGATTCATCGTCAGCCGACGGGGCATTGAGTTGGACCCCTCCAAAATCAAGTCCATTCGGGAGTTACCCCCGCCGAAGAATAAAACAGAGGTAATGAGTCTGTTGGGAAGGTTGAATTACATCAGTAGGTTTATTGCCCAGCTTACGGCAACTTGTGAACCCATATTCCGCCTATTGAAGAAAGACGCTGCGATAGAATGGACGACAGAATGTCAGGAAGCATTTGACCGAATCAAAGGGTATCTGTCAAATCCACCCGTACTAGTTCCGCCTGAACCGGGCAGACCCCTGATTCTTTATCTGACGGTTTTGGAGAATTCGCTTGGCTGCGTACTGGGGCAGCATGATCTTACTGGCAGGGAAGGAACGGGCCATTTACTACCTCGGTAAGAAGTTCACAGTCCACGAGGTCAAGTACACTCATCTAGAAAAGACATGTTGCGCCCTGACTTGGGTAGCCCAAAAGCTGAAACACTACTTGTCTTCTTACACCACTTACCTCATTTCGCGTCTGGATCCGTTGAAGTATATTTTCCAGAAACCTATGCCTACGGGGAGGTTAGCAAAATGGCAAATATTACTTACGGAGTTCGACATCATATACGTGACAAGGACGGCTATGAAAGCTCAAGCCCTGGCCGATCACTTAGCTGAAAATCCCGTTGATGACGAATACGAACCTTTGAGGACGTATTTTCCAGATGAGGAAGTATTGCAGATCGAGGGGTTAGAACCAACCAAGGATCCAGGATGGAAGCTCTTCTTCGATGGAGCGGCAAACGCAAAAGGAGTCGGAGTAGGGGCTGTGCTCATATCTGAAACAGGACATCATTATCCTGTTACTGCTCAACTGCGTTTTCATTGCACCAACAATATGGCCGAGTACGAGGCATGTATCTTGGGGTTGCGATTAGCGGTGGACATGGATGTACGGGACGTCTTGGTCTTGGGGGACTCGGACCTTCTAGTACATCAGATTCAGGGAGAATGGGAAACCAGAGATTTAAAGCTTATCCCATATCGTCAGTGTTTGCATGATTTGACCAAACGCTTTCGATCGGTAGAGTTCAGGCACATCCCGAGGATGCATAATGAGGTTGCCGACGCGTTGGCTACTTTAGCATCAATGCTACATCACCCGGACAAGGTTCGTGTCGATCCGTTACATATCCATGTCCGGGATCAACATGCTTATTGTAATGTGATAGAGGAAGAGGTGGATGGTGAGCCATGGTTTCATGATGTCAAGGAATACCTCAGGTTAGGAGTATACCCAGAGCAAGCAACTGGAGATCAAAAGCGAGCTATTCGGCGGTTGGCGAACGGATTTTTCCTTAGTGGAGGGGTGCTGTACAAAAGAACCCCGGACTTGGGATTGTTGAGATGTATAGATGCAAGTCAAGCCACAACAGTTATGACAGATATACACTCGGGAGTTTGTGGACCACACATGAGCGGATATGTATTGGCAAAGAAGATTCTTCGAGCATGATATTATTGGCTCACTATGGAGCGGGATTGTATAAGTTTCGTGCGAAGATGCCATCGGTGTCAGATACATGGAGATTTGATTCATTCTCTACCGACCGAATTGCATACAATGTCAGCGCCATGGCCATTTGTTGCGTGGGGTATGGATGTTATCGGACCTATAGAGCCTGCGGCTTCCAATGGTCATAGGTTCATTCTGGTAACGATCGATTATTTTACCAAGTGGGTGGAGGCCAAAACATTCAAATCGGTGACCAAAAGGCGGTGGTGGATTTCGTACACTCCCACATCATCTGCAGGTTTGGAATTCCAAAGATAATCATCACGGATAACGGTGCCAATCTTAACAGTGGATTGATGAAAGAGGTATGTCAACAGTTCAAGATTACACACCGAAATTCCACACCGTATCGCCCAAAAGCAAATGGTGCGGTCGAGGCGGCAAACAAGAACATAAAGAAGATATTGAGGAAAATGGTAGAAGGATCTAGGCAATGGCATGAAAAGTTACCATTTGCGCTGTTGGGTTATCGCACTACCGTCCGGACTTCGGTAGGTGCAACTCCTTACTTGTTGGTATACGGGACCGAAGCAGTAATACCCGCAGAAGTTGAGATTCCGTCCCTCCGAATTGTCGCTGAAGCTGAGATTGATGACGACGAGTGGGTCAAAACCCGATTAGAGCAATTGAGCTTGATCGATGAAAAGAGATTGACAGCAGTATGTCACGGCCAATTGTATCAAAAGAGAATGGCGAGAGCATATAACAAGAAGGTACGTCCCGGGAGATTTGAAGTGGGACAGCATGTGCTGAAGAGAGTTCTACCCCATCAGGCCGAAGCGAAAGGCAAGTTCGCTCCAAATTGGCAGGGACCTTTTGTGGTGACTAGAGTATTATCCAACGGCGCTCTATGTCTGACTGATGTCGAGGGAAGATGCACCGATATGGCTATCAATTCCGATGCAGTTAAGAGATATTATGTGTAATTCTTTGATGCATTTGTCCACGTTTGGTTTCGTTTGTGTGTATTTGGCATTTTTCGGAGAATGAAATGACAGAGGCAATTTTTCTGCTACCCAAACACTTTAACCTTTGTTTCCCCATTTGAGCCTTAATTATTCTTTCATATACCCTCTTTCGGAATCATCAAGGAAGATGTGTAACGGAATAGAAAAGAAACAAAGAAGTAATACAAGAAAAAGTGAACTACGTTCGACCTGATTCCTCAAGAAGGATACGTAGGCGCCACACGGCTCGGTCATAATAAAATAAAAATCAAAAAAATCCCCCAAGCAACAAGACTGGGGCAGAAGTCATTGTTTCGTTGGAAATATAGTGTGGATTCCGAAAGTTGTAATGAGCTAACCGTTGAGGCTAAACCCCTTTCTTCAGCCTCACGCGCAGAAACCATATTAAGAACCAGAAAGACCTCTCGATCAGTATTTGAGAAGTGCCAAGTCATGTGAACAAAAGCCAAGAGTGACATCCCGACCCTCGATTGAATCCGGGATGCACAAGCCGAAAGGGGATAACGCTCTAGAAGGAATCTCAGGGGTGATACCCCGCCGCAGGGAAAGAAAACGTAAATGAGAGAGTCTTAACGGTGAAAAACCTCGAGGGCACCTTAAGGCGAAGGAAGTTGAGAGAGATAAAATGAGAGAGTCTTACGGTGAAAACCTTTACGGGCACCTTAAGGCGACGGGAGATAGAGAGAAATGAGAGAATCTCATTAGTGAAAACCCTTTGAAGGGCACCGTGAGGTGACAGGACGAGATGGTTACAAGATGTCTGCATGAGACAAGGTTGGGATATCCGCTTACCTCTAGCAGGACGCGGTATCAGAAAGTGATTGACATGAATAGACTGGGTAGTTTAATCTCAAAGGCGCGGCATAACATTGGATCAGGCACACATTCAGATAAGTTTTCCTATTTTTGAGTTCAGAAAAGTTTTTCTCTTCTTTTGTCATTTGCGGTCGGTATTCTTTTCTTTTCTTTCATTTTCGAAAATTGATTTTTCAAAGCTTACTACCAAGTCTCCCAAAGCATGTATATTGAAAGTGAATAGGCGTGGAACGAGGCAATAAGACAGAAGTCGTTACAATAGCGAGATTGGGATGACAGGCTGAGTGGAAGGTTCACAGGAATTACGGAGTATGAGGGGCACATGTGGCACGTCCGAAAGATGATCTCACGCAACAGATCACCGGCTAAAAAGAGCCGGATCAAACCAAAGATTGGAATAAAAGGAAAGATGAGAAATCATTCGCGGGAGGAGCATCGTCCCCAGCAAGCGTCAACGTCGTCCTTAAAGTTCGAAAGAGGCCGAGCAGCTGAAAGAGAGAAGAGAATGGCCCCAACAAGAGTGGCATGACCACTCACTGCGTTTTGAAACTAACAATTTTTCTTTGATTTAAAGCAGGAAAAGAAGGTTCGTTGGCGGAAAAGCATACCGTCCGGAAGTTTATCAAACTGGGGCAGAAAATTTTCTCCTGTTGCGAAAATTTTCTTGAAAGCCAAGACTCAGAGGGTAAGGGTAGAAAGCAACACCAGATTTCGGGAAATACCAGCTCCGAGCAGAATAGTTTTGAGAAAGGTCAGACGAAACGATGGGATGTTCTTTGAGCCTGGTATCATCCCCAGCAGTTGATGGAAAAATGGAACAATGGATTCGAGATTCCCCCAGCAGTATTACATCCCGTAATTTGCTCGAGGAGGCAAGAGCGTGAGTCCCGGAGGAGGCATGGGAAGAAGGAAGAGAATGAGGGGTGAAGGAAACAAAGAATACTTCCTCAGCAGCATCATCCCCAGCAGGCAAGTAAACAGTTCCAAAAATATCCCCAGCAGCCAGAAGAAAAGTAATGCGACCCAGGGGAAGGAAATTCCAAGACGGGATAATTCAGAAGAGAAGGTGGTCCGAGAGGTAATGCAGGAACAAGGAAATGGAACAAAAGGCAAAGGAAGGTAATCAAGATAGGAGGAAATCAGTGAGTAGTAGTTGAAGTCGGGGAGCCCGCTCGGAGAATGGAGTGGCGATTTTATTTTTGCGGTAGTAGTTGAAGTCGGGGAGCCCGCCCGGAGAATGGAGTGGCGATTTATTTTGAAGTAGTAGTGGAAGTCGGGGAGCCCGCCCGGAGAATGGAGTGGCGATTTAATTTTAAAGTAGTGGTTGAAGTCGGGGAGCCCGCCCGGAGAATGGAGTGGCGATTTTATTTTTTGCAGTAGTAGTTGAAGTCGGGGAGCCCGCCTAGAGAATGGAGTGGCGATTTAATTTTGAAGTTATAATTGAAGTCAGGGAGCCCGCCCGGAGAATGGAGTGGCAATTTTATTTTTGAGTAGTAGTTGAAGTCGGGGAGCCCGCCCGGAGAATGGAGTGGCGATTTTAATTTTGAAGTTATAGTTGAAGTCAGGGAGCCCGCCCGGAGAATGGAGTGGCGATTTAATTTTGAAGTTATAGTTGAAGTCGGGGAGCCCGCCCGGAGAATGGAGTGGCAATTTTATTTTGAGTAGTAGTTGAAGTCGGGGAGCCCGCCCGGAGAATGGAGTGGTGATTTTATTTTTTGCGGTAGTAGTTGAAGTCGGGGAGCCCGCCCGGAGAATGGAGTGGCGATTTATTTTGAAGTAGTAGTGGAAGTCGGGAGCCCGCCCGGAGAATGGAGTGGCGATTTAATTTTAAAGTAGTAGTTGAAGTCGGGGAGCCCGCCCGGAGAATGGAGTGGCGATTTTATTTTAAAGTAGTAGTTGAAGTCGGGGAGCCCGCCCGGAGAATGGAGTGGCGATTTTATTTTTTGAAGTTGTAGTTGAAGTCAGGGAGCCCGCCCGGAGAATGGAGTGGCGATTTTATTTTAAAGTAGTAGTTGAAGTCGGGAGCCCGCACGGAGAATGGAGTGGCGATTTTATTTTTTGCGGTAGTAGTTGAAGTCGGGGAGCCCGCCTCGGAGAATGGAGTGGCGATTTTATTTTTTGCGGTAGTAGTTGAAGTTAGGGAGCCCGCCCGGAGAATGGAGTGGCGATTTATTTTGAAGTAGTAGTGGAAGTCGGGGAGCCCGCCTAGAGAATGGAGTGGCGATTTTATTTTAAAGTAGTAGTGGAAGTCAGGGAGCCCGCGCCTGGAGAATGGAGTGGCGATTTAATTTTAAAGTAGTGGTTGAAGTCAGGGAGCCCGCCTGGAGAATGGAGTGGCGATTTAATTTTAAAGTAGTAGTTGAAGTCAGGGAGCCCGCCTGGAGAATGGAGTGGCGAAGAAATGGTACAGAAAACAAAGGAAGGCGATCAGGATGGGATGAAATTAGACGATGTAGTTGAAGTCAGGGAGCCCGCCCGGAGAATGGAGTGGCGATTTTATTTTAAAGTAGTAGTTGAAGTCGGGGAGCCCGCCCGGGGAATGGAGTGGCGATTTTATTTTGCGGTAGTAGTTGAAGTCGGGGAGCCCGCCCGGAGAATGGAGTGGCGATTTATTTTTGAAGTAGTAGTGGAAGTCGGGGAGCCCGCCTAGAGAATGGAGTGGCGATTTAATTTTGAAGTTATAATTGAAGTCAGGGAGCCCGCCCGGAGAATGGAGTGGCAATTTTATTTTTGAGTAGTAGTTGAAGTCGGGGAGCCCGCCCGGAGAATGGAGTGGCGATTTTAATTTTGAAGTTATAGTTGAAGTCGGGAGCCCGCCCGGAGAATGGAGTGGCGATTTAATTTTGAAGTTATAGTTGAAGTCACGGAGCCCGCGTCTGGAGAATGGAGTGGCAATTTTATTTTGAGTAGTAGTTGAAGTCGGGGAGCCCGCCCGGAGAATGGAGTGGCGATCTATTTTGGTTGAGGAAAGCGGTTGAATGTAACGAAATCTCCGGCATGAATCCAAGTTCGTAAGCGGAGGGAGGCAACAAGGATCAGAACAGATATATTCGGATTGCGAAGGAGAATAGTTCAAAGATCATAAAGAAGGAAACAACGGTCGGGGTTCGGCAATCAAGATAGACCGAAATAACAACTGGCAGAAGAGAAGAAACATCAGAAGGACGTCAAGTCAGACGGGAGGGCAAGGAGCCTGACAAGGCCAAGTTAAAAGAGATATATAAGAATTTGTAGTACTGTAACTTAGTCTAGCTTCTTATTTTGTTTAGCACGGTGTAATAAGGGGATCAGTTAAGCATTGGCAACAGCAGTAACAGCGGCGACAACAGTAACAGCGGCGACAACAGTAACAGCAAGATCACAGTAGTCACGGTAGTCCCAGCTACCAAAACTTCCCGAACTACACTGACCTGATTCCCTTTTAGCCAGGGATATGTAGGAGACCTTTGAAGCGAAGGTTCGGTCAAACTTTGCCAAAAAACGCTTCACACGGGGTGCTCGAACAGGCAAAAATCGCTCGTATCCGCTCACTTATCTTTGCACGAAAACTCTTCATGTTTACGCGCAAAGAGGGGCAGCTGTGAGCACGTGATTTTTGCCCTACATGAGAATCACTCCCAGAAAATTCAAAAAATAAAATAGTTTCGTGTTGAGCATGATTTTTGTGATTTTTGTGTTATTTTTATCTTACATTTGCATTTTTGTGTGTGCGTGTTTATTTATTTAAATTAGTAAAATACGAAATATATACATCATCTTGTGCATTTTTTTTTTTTTTTTTTTTAGTGTTTAATATCAAAATCATACGGTTTACATTTAAGTGATATGTAATTATGTGGGATGATGGTAGTAAAAATTAATTGTGTTATGAGTTAGTATATATATATATATACATATGTATATATATATATATATATATATATATATATATATATATATATATATATATATATATATATACATATATATACACACATATGTATATGATACACCATGGAATGTAGTATGGAAATCGAAATTGGGGCATAGCAAAACCAGGCCCAATGTGATTCAATACACAACCTAATTCCCTACCCAGCCAACCCAACACCCCGACCCTGTACCGCCCCGACCCGGCCCAATTCACACATGACCAAATGAACCTCCATTCAATTTCCTCCCCCATTTCTCTTGAACACCCAAACGAAAAACCCTAAGACACCTCCACAGCCGCCCCCACTGTTCATCATCATCATCATAACATTAGACAAACAAACCCTAGTCTCTAGCAGTAGCCGCCGCCTGCAGCTCCGACCAATCGACCACCAGCAGCGTCGCCTAGCCCTCCCAGCGACCCCTCCATTTTCTCACTCCAAAATCGCTGCTCGCTCCTCCACCAGTAGCGCCAGAACCCAGCAGCGATATCCGACCCATCGCCGACAAACCAGACCTCCCACGACGGCAAACACTCACTCCATCGTCACCCCTCACTTCTCTTACATACACACTATCAGAAACAGTGGCAAGATGGGTTTTCGTTTGAATGAAAACCAGGCTGAATCGGTTTGAGTCAAGGTCATTTGGTGTCGTTTGAGGTTGCCAGAACCGTCTTCAATCTGGTACCAATTTTGGGATCGAATCATAGATTCCAGTATCGACAATCACTCGTTTCTGTCATCGTTGAAGGAGATTCGAGGTCCGTTCAAGATTTGGTGAGGAATTGGCCTTTTCTCCAGTTTTCTTTTCGATTTTAATTGTATATCATGTATTAATCTCGATCCAAAATGCTGAAATTGTTGATCTGTTTGCCACTATTTTCTTATGTTCCGAAATCTCCTTTGGGTTATTGAGACATATGTCTGATTTTCTCGTTGACGATTTCAATTTGTGCTAATTGTGTACTGCTCCTATTTTGTTAAAGTAAGTTGATTCACATTCCACCATACGTTAGCGATGTTATCTTTACGAAGTTTATTGTTATTGTTCTTTATACAAACCGCCTCTGTTCAGATTGTGACTCAATCTATGCTTGGTTCTATTGTTATTGAGAAAGTGTTTATAGTATTTTTGATGGAATTAAGACAAAGGTTCATTTTGTTATTTCGGAAAACTAAGCCAGTGAAGGCTCCAGCTTCTCGTCTCGTCATTATCTCTCTTATGCTACTTCGGATCGTAGTTTCCAGAATATTTTAGTGTTGCTATTTGTTTGTTTGATGCCATATGAATTGTGCTATATTTATGAATATTGTGGATATTATATAATTGTTATGATCAAGTAGTGAAAGTTTTCAGTTTGATTTTGAAGGCAGTGATGAAATGCTTTAGTCTTGATTTAACGATGGGATAGAATTAATAACATAGGCTTCATGTGAGTTTGTTTTATGAAATTAATTGGTTTGTTTGGTTTGGATAGTCATGGGATTACTTAGTAGTTGCGTACTGTTAATTTTGTTTCAAATTGTCTTTGGTTCTTACCTCCCAATTGTATACCATTTTTACATATGAATTCAGTTGTTTGAGTATATCACAATATGCATACACTTTGTTAGGGCAGAATCATGTTGTTGTGTCTCCTGAACTTGAACTTTCATCTCTGTCTGGTTGTTATCTGATTTGATTCGAATTTCAATTTTGAATTGTAATATGTCCTGTTTAGGGTCTGATATGAATCTAATATTGGTTTAAATTCAGTTTTGGCCTGATAGTGTTTAGGAGTTAGTTTCTTGTGGTTAATTACTAATTTGTTAGAGGAATTGGTTATAGCTGATAGTGATTTGGTGTTTAATTAGGAATTAATTTTGGTCAGTTGTTAGCATTGTCACAAATAAAGGTTTGGGGGAAGAATAGTAATTTCAGTAGTTTTAGGGGTAATATGGAAATTGAAAACTTAAAGAATTATTTATGTTAAAGTATTTTATCCACTAAGCACTAATAATATTAAAATAGGGTATTGTTTAATACTTAGTGAGGAACAAGACATAGTGGCTTTGGAAGATGTTAAAAGAAGTGATTTAAATATGTTGCCCATTACTTTTGAATTAATTAAGGAAAAGACAAGTGTTAGTGGGGAACCAAACAATAGGCATGGGAGTTAATATTAATACTATAATACACCCATAACTTTTGATTAAAACAAGAAGGGACAAACATGTAAGCATGGGGAACCATTTAACTTAAATCAAGAAGTCATTTAGGGAGATGGGTCTGTTTGAGCTATAAATATAACATTAATCTGAGAGAGAAGGGATCCAAGGGAAAGACATAGACAGAGATATTCCTACACACACACATACACACTGTGTATACTGTTGCATAGTGGTCGGTTGTTTGCTTTTGTTCTCGGTTTGTTGTTTCTGCTGTGTTCTTCATCGTTGCTGCCTACTGTTGCTGCTGTGTTTTTTTTTTCGGCTATTGCACTGTTGCTGCCATCGTTGCAGCCTACTGTTGCTGCTTTATTCTTCGCGGCTGCTGCTACTGTTGCTGCTCGCGGCTGCTGCTACTATTGCTGCCCGCGGCTGCTGCACACAGTTGCGGCTGTCTTTGTTGTGTTTTTCTCGTTGTTTTGTTGTGGTGTGTTGTTGTCGTTGGATCACTGCCGCTGTTGTTGCTATTACTGCCTAGCTGATACCGTAGCCTTTCATCTTTGACAATTTCCAGGTACACATTTGTAAACTCATGCTTTACGGGAGTAAATTGAAGTGACGATTCCTCCTTTTGTGGATCTCTTTCAGCTTCACTGTTTTCATTTGCAAACTGATATCAATTTAAGAAATATGTTATGAAGTTCGTACTTTAAAGTATCATAGTGATTTGAGTTAAGTCCGGATGAATGTGTAATTAGTTTCTCGTTATTTTTAACAGTGGGTTTGGACTGTAACGCTAATGAGTTTTCAGAACGTTAGATAATTTTGGTTCTGTTTCATGTTAGTAATAGATTCTTATGGTTAGTAGTATGCAACTAACAATCAAAGAGTTAGTAGCTTTGGTTTAGCGATTGTTAATATAATAGAGTGAGCATTCATTTGAGGGTTTAGTATACTTCTATTATGATAATGAAAAAACAGAGGTTCAATTGTTATTAAGGAAGATAATTTACAGCTATGTTTTTTGCAAGATACAATAAGTAATCCATGAGTTAGGCCATGAAGAGTTTTGTATGTGATAGGCTCTATTAGTTAGAACAAAAGCGATTATGGGCTTCGCCTTTATTTCGAGACCATAACACCCTCACTGCGTATAAGACAATGGATTATGTGGAAAAATAATCAATCAAAAAAATGTTAGTTTGATGTATCTAGTTCGGAATTTACTAGGTTACTTGAGTAAACAACATCGCTTTAAATAGCAATTTGAATAAAATTAGTAACTAATGTTAGTGATGAACGTTAGCATGAAGTTCAAAAAAATGATTTTTGTATCACACATAGTTAACTCCATCGGCTCAATTTATCTAATACTGTCGGTTTAAATTAATTAGAGAATGGTTAGTTTGTTCTGATATTTTGTCAAATTCGTATGCTATTTATAAATTTTAGTTTTAGTATTATTCGCTTGTAGAATAAGGCACAAAACAATTTCCCTTATGCAAGCTCGAGTGCAATTTCCGTTCACATTGATTTAATAACTAATAGGAGGTCCGAGCTTATAAACATGCAATAAATTAGGACCTTTTCTCTTTTATTTAGAGACGAACTTAGTAGAAAAATGTAGTCACTTTAGGATTGTCCTTTTAAAATAAACGAGATGAGCCTCGCCAAAAATACACCATTGTGGGGCCCTCGAATAATTGTCATGAAAACTTAGACTTGGAAGGACCGTCTAGTGAATTTCACGGTCCTTTTCCCAAAGTAAATAGACGATAGACTCTTTAGGCACGACTTGAAAATAAAATTACTTTCCTGAATACGGGTGTGCATTTATGTGACCCAAATCTTACTCTCGGCGAAACTGAAATACATTAGAGTCGCAGGCGTACTGGTTACGGTGCGGCTCGAAATGTGTTTTCGTAACGTCGCAATTCTTCTAAAAATAAGAGCGGAGCATTAAAAGCACATAGTTAAAATATATAAAAGAATCGGATAGAAACAAAAATTGCAATTGAGCGACCGTGCTAAAACCACGGAATCCGGGAGTGCCTAACACCTTCTCCCGGGTTAACAGAATTCCTTATCCAGATTTCTAGTTTCGCAGACTGTATTACAGAGCCATAAATTTCCTCGGTTCGGGATTAAACCGGTGACTTGGAACGCCATTATTTTTCCAAGTGGCGACTCTGAATTTAATAAATCGATCCCGTCTCGATTGTCCTTTAATTGGAAAAAACTCCCTTGTGCCCTCGCGATCGCCTTATGGTGCCTGTGAAGGTTTTCACCGCTAAGACTCTCTCATTTGTGTTACTTTTTCACCGGGGATTGGTGGTGTTACTGCTAAGACTCTCCTATTTTCTGCTGGAGATCGGAGTCTTTCTGCCGGGAATCAGAGTGTCATGTCCCGATGAAACTTCTCTCATTTGCCTAACTCAGACTCTTTTGAAAATTGGTCAAAAGGTCTTTCTTTGGACCGTAATGTGGGTTTGGACAGGGCTAGAAAGAAAGGGTATTAAAGGCTCAAAATAAAACAAATTGGGTTCAAAATTACAACCTTCGGAATCCTACATTTTCCTTACATAAACACATTTTTTTTTACTGCCCCTGTTTCTTGCTTGGGGATTTTTTTGGTTTTTATTTACACTATGACCGAGCTGTGAAGCGCCTACGTATCCTCTTTGAGGAATCAGGTCAAACGTAGTTCCCAATTCCTCTTTTTCAAGTTTTTTTTCATACATTTTTCTTTTTCTTTTCTTTATCTCTTTTTGTTGTTTTCTTTTTCTTTACTTTTTCTTTATCCCTTTCTTCTTTTTCCTTTCAAACTTGTGTTTCTAGTCTTTGCAACTAATTCCGAAGAAGGGGTATGAAATAATTTAAAATAAGCCTCAAAGGGTTGACGATGGATAAAGTGTTTGGATAGCAGAACAAAATGCCTTCGTCATTCCAATCTTCAAAACATGCCAAGTGTAAACAACACAATTAATATTCGTCATATCTTTAAAGCATTGTTGGGCAACACTCTCATTTTCATTATTATGAACGACCCCATGTCAATTTTGGCCAGCTTGCCTTTGACTGTTTCCTTTTTACTTGCCCCGGTTTCATATGACTCCGGATCCAAATAGTCTCAAATTGTTTTTATTTCCTTTAGATGACCCGATCATCTTCCAATTGCTTCATGATTAACTTTTAGAATTAAGCCACAATTATGTGTGCATATGTCGTGTCACTAGATTCGGCGTTTGAGCACAAGACAAATCTAAAGGGTAAAAAGAACTAAACAAATAAAATGACCGGAAGTAACAAAAGACCGAAAGCTTCATTAAACTAATGACGAAATGGTTCAATGACAAAACAAGCAAAACAAACTAGAGTACAACCCTGAAACAAAACTGGGCAAGACCAAAGCAAACTGCTAGGACAAAAGGGTTTGACCACAAGAAAACCCTGAAAATAACTCGGACAACAGATATGACAACAAAATGAACCACCAAAGCTCCGTCTAGTTGACCAAAAGATGGAGTGTCTTCCCGATTACCAAGCACAACATTTTAGCCACTAAGTTCTGCATCAATATTGCTGAGGCTTCCATCTGCTTCAACATTTTTAGCTTCAGTCAATATACCCCCCAGAGGATTCGTGTGCTCCCTGTCATCGTCATTGATCACAATCAACCATCCTTTTTGAATCATTCTTTCTAGTTACTTTTTCAAGGTACGACAACTCTCAATATCGTGCCCTCTGACATTGGAATGGTATGCACATCGTGCAATAGGATCGGAGCTTCTTGCACGTGGATCGGGAGTATATTCGGGGAGCGGTGTAATCAGGCCGACATGCTTTAACCTTTCAAACAGACTTGCATAAGATTCTCCGATAGGGGTAAGAGCCTTTTCTCACTTCAGCAACCTCTCCTCCCTAAACGCCTTATTTGGCTTGAAACCTGACCCATGGGGTTTCCGGTATGTTCGTGGGGGTTGGTAGGCCTTTTGCAGAGCTGGGTACCTGGAAGGTGGAGTACGATTTTGGTTGTCCCGGGGAGAGTAGTGGTGTTGGGGATGGGAGTAGCATTGTGAAAACATAGCTGGGGGACGAGTAGTTGAGCTAATTGAGCGGCTGGAAAAATTGTGATAGGCGGGTATATATGGAGGGTGTGGGGGATCATCTGGCATCGGGTTCATTGTATGGGTAAGGACAGAGTCCAGGAAGCTAGGTGGAGGCGGGGGTGGTGCTTTTCCATCCATCCACGCCCGATACATATCAGCCACATGTTGTCTCGATATTTTGACTTCTTCTACTAACTCGTGGTTCCGTTCAACCAGCTGCTGTCGGGTATCGGTATCAACCCACTCAGTCTTGAGATTATCTGCCATTGTCCTCTGACTTTGTCTTACAGGGGAAGAGTTATTTTAGAACCACAACCAACCACCTTTCTGTAAATGGACACAACAAAGCGAAGTCATCACGTTAGCGTTAGGGCATTTGACAGACACGTGAACGCACATTAAGGATGCAATGAACCTAGGCAGTTAAACCTTTCTATCATGCATTTGCTTCAGTTTCATGTGTCATTCCAGCTTCTCATATCTGTGCTTTGCCAACTTTCCTTTATTTTCTAAATTGTTTTTTTTTCTCTATTTTTCTCTTTTTCTCTTTTTTTCTTTTTTTTTTCTTTTTGTAGTTTTTCATTTTTTTTTCTTTTTGGCTATGGATATGGTCGAATCCTATGTGGATGCCCTACATATCATGACCCCGCATGAATCAGACCGAGCGTAGTTCTTGCAAATTAATGCAAGAAATAAAAAGATGTTTATTTGATTTTTTTTCTTTTTTGAAGAAAAATTATAAAAGCCGACTCCAACTACAAACTCGGATGAAAAACTTTCACACCTTGTGCCAGATATTTCTACAAGAATAAGAATATTTTTAGCGCCAATTATGACTATTTCTACAAAATTAGCCATGTAATGGCTTATTTGGCAAGATGACTATTTTTGCAAAATTTATTTAAGAAAGATAAACTTGAAAAAAAAAAATTTCATCCTATGGCTCATGGGGCATCGTTCGGCATCGCCATAAGCCAATCATCAGACTGAGAAGTTTCTAATGTCAATTGACTATTTTTACAAAATTGGCCATGTAATGACTTATTTGACAAAGCGGCTATTTTTTGCAAAATTTTATTTAAGAGACTATAAATTTAAAATTTTTCATTTTAGGGCCCATGGGGCATCGTTCAGCTCCGACACAGGCCAACATAAGACTGAGAAAGTTTAAATGCCAAATGTGGCCGTTTCAGCAAAACCATATGTTGTTTTATTTTTTATTTTATTTATTTATTTATTTTTATTTTTTTGCAAAGTTGAGTGATGACTCAAACTTAATTTTGCGGATACGACCTTTCAATATTTCCACGAGGGAATATTTCAAGGATGTGCCCAAAAATCGTTTACAAAGACTCAAAGCGGCTATTCTTGCAAAAACAGCCTTCCGGCGTCCTTTTGGGGAACATTCGGCTTATTTTAAACAAGAATAGCACCACCCGACTTATTTATAACAAAATAAAAGATTTGACATTTTTTTTTGTTATTTTTGCAAAAGGGGTGTGAACCCGAACTTGATTTTGCGGCTATGGCCTTGCAACATTTCCACCAGGAATATTTCAAGGCTATGCTCGTAAATTATCTAAAATGACTCAAAGTGACTATTTTTGTAAAAACAGCCTTCCGGCGTCCTTTCGGAATATTCGGCTATTTTTCAAAATGGCATCACTTTGATTTTATAGCAAAATTAAACACACATTTTTTGATTTTTTTTGAAAGGTGTGCTAACCCAAAATTGATTTTGCGGCTACGACCTTTCAACATTTCCGCGAGGAAATATTTCAAGGTTGTGCCCAAAAATTATTTACAATGATTCAAAGTGGCTATTTTTTGCAAAAACAGCCTTCCGGCGTCCTTTCGGAACATTCGGCTATTTTTCAAAATGGCATCACTTTGATTTTATTGAAAACTAAAACTTCGACATTTTTTTTTTAATTTTTTGAAGGGGTGGTTGGACCCGATGAGGGTTGCCTACGTATCCCACCTAATGGGGAGAATCAAACCAGCGTAGTTCGGTCAGATAAAGAAAACTACTTTTGAAAACAATGACATTTCTTTTTCTTTTATGTTTTTTATTTATTATATATATATATATATATATATATATATATTATCATTATTATTATTAACAAGCAACACGAATTATTTTTGAAAACAAACTATTATTTTTCAATTCATTGGCATATAAAAGGAACTATTATAATTTTCATTTTATTGACAAACAAATGACTATGTTTTATGAATAAAATCACTTTTTTTTTTATTGAAAAATAAAGCTTGTTTTTTTTTAATTATTAAAATAAAACGTTTTTTTTTTTTTTCTTTTAAGTAATAACAAACTATTATAAAAATAACAATTCTCTTTTTTCCTTTTTATTCTCAAAATTCGGTAGAGTTTCGACACTACTTGGGCATTGGTTTGTTTTCTAAAAATGAATAGTTATCTCTCTGCACTGTTACTTTTCTTTTCTCTTTCTTTTTCTTCATTTTTCCTCAATATTTACAAATCGGTCGGCATGCAAGTTTGAAACAAATAATTGCGTGAAACAAACAGGATGCAACAGGATGGTCTTTTTTTTTATTTCAGGTTGCCTGTCCTAGACGGACCCAACCCCTGTGTTGAGTCCCCTAAGTCAAATGCAACATGATGCAAATAAGCGTTCCTACTAGGGATCCGGCATGAAGTCACGTTATTCTAAGTTTAAAACCCGGGTATGTGTTCTAGACTGTGTACCCGAGCGGACAACTCGAGTTGAGGAAGGAGCTCCTTTCCGGGAACCAAAAGGTCAGCCGGCTTAGAAACTTTCCGAGCCTCTTTATTATTTCGGGGTATGACACTAACAGAATAGGGAGTCTCAACCAGTGAGCACATCCCCGGGGTGAGAGAAAGAAAGGACTCGGCGCAGTTTGTATATACAGTTCAGATAGTATCAAAGCAGTAAACATATAACAATTTGTATATACAATGCAACTAGTATCAAAGCGGTAGACATATGGCACATTAATTAATCATATAATAAAATCAGATATAGACAAAAACAATAATTTAACTGAGCTCGAATTCTTAAACCCTGAACCGAAGTTCTGGGTTGGTTGTTCCCCAGTGGAGTCGCTAGAGCTGTCACACCTCCTTTTTTCGCACCCGCGAGAGCGCGAGGGAGTTTTTTCAATTAAAGGACAATCGAAATGGGATTTATTTATTTAATTCAGAGTCGCCACTTGAAAAAATAATGGTGTCCCAAGTCACCGGTTTTAATCCCGAACCGAGGAAATTTGTGACTTTGTATTACATTCTGCGAAATTAGAAAACCTGGATAAGAAATTCTGTTAACCCGGGAGAAGGTGTTAGGCACTCCCGAATTCCATGGTTTTAGCACGGTCGCTCAACTGCAATTTTTGTTTCTACCTGATTTCTTTATATATTTTTATTTATGTGCTCTTATATTCCGCTTTTCAATTTTAGAAGAATTGCAACGTCACGAAAATACATTTCGAGTCACACCGCAACCAGTACGACTGTGACTTTAATATATTTCAGTTTCGCCGAGAGTAAGATTTGGGTCACATAAATGCACACCTGTATTCAGGAAAGTAGATTATTAAAGTCGTGCTTAAAAGAATCTATCGTGATGTTAACTTTGGGAAAGACCGTGAAATTTACTAAACGGTCCATCCGAATCTAAGATTTGCATAACAATAGTTGAGGGCCCCGCAATCGTGTATTTAATGCGGCGAGGCTCATCTTAAATACAATTTTAAAAGAGTATTCGAACTAAAGTTCTGAGGGCTATAGACTATTTGTTTTATGTAATATGGCACACCTCAATTTCAATTTCAAAGAGGATTCATTTTTTCTACACATCTGAGAGTCATCGTAAATAACATCAATCCATATTCAACTCTTCCTTATCAATTTGATTAGTCACAACACTTCTCTTGGCAGTGTTGGTATCGATTTTGAATCATGGTAAAAGAACCAACAAGACATGAAAATATCAGCACCAAAATATAAAAACCAACCTAGTATTTCAGAGATGATTTAGGAATACTCAATTTTAGCTATTGAGGAGATTAAGTGTTCAGAAAAAAAATTCATTACCCATGTATCTGAATTAAGGTAGAAGTGACATTAATTCCTCCCAAGTTAAGTTCACATAGCACAAGATATTACAAATCTCTTACCCAATAATAGTTTATCCCATCTATCCCTATTTTTATATAAATTTGTAGCAATATGATCAAGCACCCAATACAACGATGCGGGTCAACACATTCAAGGATATATTTCAGTTTTCAAAGAAATTGAACACACTCAATCATACCACGTAGTGTATACATAAACAAGCACCCGTATGTACAAATGTAACATTATCACTCATTTCCACATTAAGCATGAGCAAGTTGGATACTAAAAATAAAATTCCCTATTTACTAACAATATTAACAAATCTACATTCATGTTCCATGATCTTTACAGAGGAAGGCATCGTTTGTTTTTCAGATCATTAAAACATCAACAATAAAGTAATTCACATATTAACATAAGATCATCTAATATTCAACATTTAACTAACATAGTTTCATTCATTAAAATCACAACGAATTATATATAGACTTGGAACATACCTTGATTATTGAAAAATCGCAAGGAACGACCAAATAAAAGTCCAATAGCCAAGCTATGAAACTCAGCAAACAGTGCAGTCCATATCGATAGACAAGCAGCTCACGTACAGCTCCTAATGACCTCATATACAAGCAATCTTCACATTATTGTCCTTGAAACATGTTGCATTTGCCGCAATGAGTTTGATGACCAAAAGTTTTTCGTGGCGTTGATGACAAGTTTTTCCAAGGGCTGGTCCAGCTCAAATCAGCGACGTCCAGCAATTCCTCATGCTCGTCCGCGTAAATCTCTGGCTTTGACCGATCCTCCTTTAACAAATTATGCTTACCTTCCAATAATATATCAACTTCGACAAATGCACCTCCGAATAGCTAAGTGAGTGTTACGCTCTGCAACATTGCATGAGGATAGCAACAAGACAGCAACGAGAAACAGTACAATAATTACGCGAATCAGCGTATAATGAGTGGCAATTCCATGGATCCAAAACAACTTTTATATATGAAAATTTAGGGATTACACAGATGAAACTTCGACCAGAAAAACTCAACCAAAGCAAAACAGTAACAAGGAGCTCTTCAGGGTGCGCTTTTGGATTGTTTTGGTGCTGGATTTCGCCGGAGTTTCGGGTTGCGTCTGTTCTTTTTAGATTGTAGGCGTTTGGAAGGTGAGCAACGACGTTGCTTGAGGGTCGTTCACGAATAGGTGAAGCAGGTGGGTTGGGCGACGAACTGGAGGAGAATTGGTGGTCGACGACGGGAGCTTGGTGACGGGGTTGGTCGACGACGGGAGGCAACGGGGAGGGGGGCTGGTCGACGAGGAAGGGCTGCTGGCCTTAGCTTTCTTCGTTTCAAAAATGAAGAAGATCACCGTCGTCTTCTTTTCTAAAAATGAAGAAGAAGAACGATAGTCTCCTCTCTCTCTTGTTTTTTTTCTCTTCAGAATCCTCCCCCCATCACTGTAGTCTCCCCTTTTTTAGTATATGTTTTAGTCTTTTTCCTAAAGTTCCCCCCCCACTTGCCGTGTCCCCCTTCATTTTTTTCTTTTTATTTTTTTTTTAAAAAAATTAGTCCTATGTTATTTTTGTCTTTTTCTTTTGTTTTTTTCTTTCTTTTTGTCATTTTCCAATTATTCCCATCCCCCATTATCTATTGTCCCCATAGTGTGTGCATGTGTGTATGGGTAGTTTTGTCCGTGTTCCCCGTGCGGTGGACTCGGATTATTACGGGCTAGGTCCGAAAATTATAAAACCAGGTAGTTTGAATCCGAATATTATTCTTTGCCCGGAACCGAGAATGGTGTTATTTAATTAATCTTAGGTAAGAAAAATAACTACAAGACTCACTATGAAAACAAATCTATTTTTTTATATTTTTCAAGATTAAAGTTACCACAAAATACTAATTATATTATTTTTTTTGTTTTATAATTTTTGTTTTTTATATAAAAATAAAAATATAAAGTACTATTTTTGTATTTTTTCAAGTTTAAAATGACTACGAAACATTAATAAAACTATATTTTTGTTATTTTTCATTTTAAGGTAAAAATAAAGTAAAAGAGTCAAATTTAACTAAAATAGCTATATTAAAACTAAACTAAATATTTTACGCTAAAAATATAAAAAATCTCGGGTAGGGGCAAAATCACGCATCTACACTCACAACTGGACTATGCAAGAGTATTGAGAAGTTTGATGTATATCATGAATTATACGTGACTAGATAGCATGTGCGATTAGCAAACTGAGTCGGTTTACAATTAATCCCAATCAAATAAATTGGATGGCAATGAAACGAGTTTTGGGGTATCTGAAACATACCCAAAATTATGCTTTGTATTACAACAAATGTCCTTCCGTGATCGAGGGATATAGTGATGCAAATTGGATCACTGGATCATCTAAAGTTAAATGCACGAGTGGATATGTTTTCACAATTGGGGGTGGAGCAGTATCTTGAAAATCATCCAAATAAACATGTATCGCCCGTTCTACAATGGAATCTGAATTCATAGCTTTAGATAAGGCCGGTGAGGAAGCTGAATGACTCCGGAATTTCTTGGAAGATATTCTATTATGGCCCAAACCTTTGGCACCTATATGTATATATTGTGTTAGTCAAGCGGCAATAGGTAGGGCATGGAGCGTTATGTATAACGAAAAATCTTGTCATATCCGACGGAGATACAATACCATTAGACAACTACTCTCTAGTAGTGTATCACAATTGACTATGGAAAGTCAAGAGATAACGTATCGGATCCACTTACAAAAGGCCTATCTAGAGAGGCAATTGAAAGATCATCAACGGGAATGGGGTTAAAGGCCTAGGACAAGTCATCTTGGCGATAACTCTACCTAGCAGAATGGAGATCCCAAGAGCTAGGTTCAAAGAAATCAAATAAAGTTATGAATGACGGTTCAACATTGTCAACTAACTAAACCCATTCTCGTGATGAAGACAATGTTCAAAAATGAGGTAAAATATTAAGGGGTTTTTGATGAGTCAATAAAGCTTAAAGCTTTTTAATGAATTGCTAAGTCTGGCAGGATATGACGAGATAGTGTATCTTTAGGATTACACATTTAGGAATCACATATGTGAGTGTGAAGTGTAAGCCGCTTCAAGGAGAATGAAAGTAAAGGCCCATTCTCCAAGCACTCATGAAACAAGGCGGTGTTCATGGATGAAATGAACACAACCGTGAGAACCATAGATGGTTAAGGATTGATTGTGTGACTTATGTTGTTTAGGTATACAACAAAGCTCGACGGTTCAAAGATATCAAATCTACCGATTGACCGAGTATATCCGATATAAGTTCACTACGGAAAGTTTAAAGGGAAACCTACTTATCCAGATGCAATCAATTCTTGTGTAAAACACATATACGTACGTGCATTCCTTTAAGTTTATAGCCATTCCCCATTCATGTGGGGGATTGGGTTTGTTATTTAATAAAAAAATAATAAAAGAAATGTGAATGGAAAGTGATGGGAAAAGAAATGGAGGGATGACCTGCGACCCGGTCCGGTCTAGCGCATTTTTCTTTTCTGGATTAATTTAAATTTGTTTTAAATTTCCTGCAAAAATTTCCAACAGCCATGGATGTTCTGAAACAGTGTCACATCTGTTCCGACAACCATGACTATTCTGAAAGGTTGCAAACTTCTTCAGAGGGTCACACCTGTTCCAATAGCCAATAGCCATGACTATTCTAAAAGGTTGCAAACCTCTTCAGAGGGTCACACCTGTTCCAACAGTCATGACTATTCTGAAAGGTTTCATACCTCTTCAGAAACATCACCAAGTTGGCTATAAATAGACCTTCAATTCCCAGAATATTTACTTATAAAATTTTCTGATTATCTTCTTCTTCTTCTGCACTAAAATTCCAGTGTGTTTTGCTGCCATCGAGTGGTTCACTGATCATCAGCGTTTTTGGTATGAACACTCGTGTGAGTTAAATCATTCTACCGTAGGAGGATTATTCCATAACCTCGGGTACTTGAGAGGAATAATTTCCTTAAGGACATACTGTGTATTCAGTGGGCTCGATTTGTTCCTTCAACGTTTCAAAAATTATTTTGAAGTTCGAATATTATTTTTAAGAATTGTTTCTACTAACTTTCTATTTTATTTTTTGAAAAGATTACTATTTTATTTACTTATAGCAATACAAATAAATAACAATTATAGCCTCTCATCATGTACAAAATTTCTTTTTGAAGAATGAATTTCAAACCGCAAGGCATGTTAAAACACAGTTAATTTATTTATTTATTCAGTTTGAAGTCATAATCAGTCTACGTGGAAAAATCAAAGTTGAGCGACTTTTATGAGCTTCAATGAAGTCAGCTTTAACTCGTTAAGTACTAATGATACATCAATAGTTCTTTCTCTTCGGGTGTATATTTACCGAACAAGAGTGAGTTAAATTTAAAGATATCGAAATAAGTTATATACTGATAATATTAGCAAAATTATGATAATTAGTTACTCTATTTTCAGATTTCAAAGCAAGGTTGCTAAACGTGCATATTTTTTTCACCAATTATTATTAAGAATATGGACATTGGGCTTAAGTAAACTCAATAAACTAAGTAAATTGTGATTTGAGAGTTAGTCCGAGATCATATAAGAATGTAATAGTCCATACTCTTCAATCAATAGGTCAGGAAAGTTCTAATACGATCGATCAGGGGTTTGAAGTGCCATATCCTTTCCTAGTCCACACGAAAAATGTATAAAAGAGATTTTGTTAGTTAATTAGAGTTTAGTAAATCACTGAAGGATGTGATGAAATAGATGCGATCTCCTCACTAATAATTACAAGTCTTGAATTTGACCATTCAAAGTGGAAATTTTTTTGATAGAGATGCGATTGCGGTCAAACTTGGATTATTGGACTACTTGGGTTCTGGATATCCGGCAACTAAAAAGGGCAATCCGATGCATAAAGTATTTTATATTTATGCATAATGTGATGTAGATAGGTCATTATAATACAAATATTTGTGATTGCTTCCACGACTCGAACTTATAACCTACAGGTTAGGTCAAAATAACTTTACCGTTATCTCCCGGAAGAGTTTTGGGTATCCGACGATAAAAGAAGTAGAATTAAGAGTAAGGTAAGCTAAAAGGAGAAGATAAGCAATTATGAGAGCAACTGGAACTGGTGCTGTCTCTGAGTGGCTTTGCCTGCATGTGTGTCCACTGTCATACACTCCTACTACTTCATTACTGTTACAGCTCAACACTATTAACTCTTTCTTTTGTCCATTCGTGTATCTCTATTTTATCTTCAATACTCATTTTCTGGACCCCACCCCCCACATCTACTAGCTTAAATTGAAGACACATTCAGATACTTATATATGAAATGGTAGTACTATATATATATATATATATATGATTAACTTGACCATGTAAGAGAATGAAGGTTGCGGAGATGGGAATGCTCAGGTGGATATGCAGGCTCACCATGTTAGATAAAATTAAGAATGAAGTTATTCGGAAAAAGATGGGAGTGGCCCTGGTGGATGAGAAGATGCGGGAAGCGAGGCTCAGGTGGTTCAGGCATGTGCGAAGGAGAAGCCCTGATGCCCCGGTGAGAAGTTGTGAGAGGCTGGCGGTGGTTGGCACGAGTTGAGGCAGAGGGAGGCCCAAGAGGTATTGAGAAGAGGTGATCAGGCACGACATGGCTAGAATGCAGATTTCCGAGGACATGACCCTTGATAGGAGAGTCTGGAGGTCAAGTATCATGGTTGTAGGTTAGGGGATCCTTGTATTTTTCGTACTTCTTTCCCGGGGCTGGGGATTTGGTATGGCTCTCTATAGATGATTTGTGTATTGTATTGTGCCCTCTCATGGTAGTTACTGGTCGATATTACTGCATGCCATTTTATTTATGGTTTATGGTTTATGTTTAGATAATTATTTATGTGATTTCTGCTGGAGTTACTAATGCTCTCTTGTTTTTGTTTTTGTTTTTATTTTTGTTTTTCTTTTTCTTTTTCTGAGCCGAGGGTCAATTGGAAACAACCTCTCTGTCCTTTCGGGTAGGGGTAAGGCATGTGTACGTATTACCCTCCTCAAACCTCACTTTGTAGGATTATACTGAATAATTATTGTTGTTGTTGTAACTTGACCATGTAAAATAGAGCTTCTTTCTTCTTATGACAAGTTGAATACAAGCTGGAAGGTATGAGCTAAAAGAAAAGAAAAACTTACATAGAGTTGCTATGATTTATTCAATAATTAATTTTGTAGTCACGTTATTAATAGATGGCCCCGATGCCCCGGTGAGGAGTTGTGAGCGGCTAGCGGTGGTCGGTGTGAGGCGAGGAAGAGGGAGGCCTAAGAGATACTGGGGAGAGGTAATTAGACAGGACATGGCCAAGATGCGGATTTCCGAGGACATGACCCTTGATAGGAAAGTCTGGAGGTCTAGTATCAGGGTTGTAGGATAGGGGTTTCTAGATTTTTCATACTCCTTTCCCGGGATGTGAGGCGTGGTAGGGCCGCCCATAGATGATTAGTTTGTGTTCTCTTTTGGTAGTCATTTCGGGTAGTTACTGTTTTGATATCTTTGCATGTCTGTTTATTTATGGTACACATGCATCTTATGTTTAGATAATTTTTATGAGGTGTATGCTGGAGTAACTAATGCGGTTTTTGTTTTTATTTGCCTTTTTTTCCATGCGCCGATGGTCGATTGGAAACAGCCTCTCTGCCCTCTCGGGTAGAGGTAAGGCCTGTCTACATATTACCCTCCCCAGACCTCACCTTGTGAGAATATATTGGGTTGTTGTTGTTGTTGTTGTTGTTAATAGATGGATTGAAAATTTCTTTTGATGGTTGAACTAAAAAAATACTAACCAAAGTTGTAAAAACAGAAAGATTAGATTTATTTGTTTTAACCAAACACTTCATGTGGGAAGAGAAAGAAAAGGCATCAACATAAACTCGACAACTTATCAATAATTCTCTTCTTTTTCGCACCATCCATTATCATCATTATTATTCTTTCCTTTTTCCGATCTCTCTTTCTTCTAACAACAACAATTGTGGGCTATATGAAAGTCAACATGACTTCAATCAAAATTATGCTCATTTCACGACCCCTTATCTTGGAGTTTTTACGACCCCACATTAACAAATTAATTTTTCTATTTTATCCTTATCATTAACCAATAAATACTATCATTATGGGTATTATGATAAAATGTATATTTAATTTATTATTTCTTAAAAAGACTACAACTCCATTACAAATAAGGAAAAGTGAACAAATAAAATAATATTGCCTTATCATTAATTTTTCTTATATATTTTAATAACTTCCATCCCTAAAAGATTTACACTGAAAATAATGGTGGACATATTATACAATTTTAAAACATAATTAGTCCTCATCAATTACAGGTGTAAACAAACCCGATATTTCATAAATTTGTTACTGATCATGATCAAGGTTGATTATGATAAATTTGCCTGCCCATTTTTTTATTTTTTATTTTATACTGTAAAATGAGTCTCTCTCTCTCTTTTTTTTTTTAAAAGTAAATGAAAAGAACAAAGTGATAAGTAGACCAAGTACCAAAAATAACTTGACAATCACTAGCCATAATTAGCAATGATCCCGTTTAATTTGTTGTTGTTGTTTCTCCTCTTTCCTTTTTAGTTTAGAGATAGAATCACAAAGTACGAAATTCTACTGCTAGGCGCTAGCTGTATTTGCAACTTGGGGTAATATTTTTTCTTGTGTCTCACAAGTTGGTGTATGAAAATTATTCTATGTTGCCTTTGTTCTTTACCTATGTTCCATTCATTGAACTAAAGAAGGTATATATATATATTTTTTAATTCTTTTAATAAGTATCAACGTACACCACCTGATTTAACTCGTATTCGGGGCGGAGCTATGGGCGAAAGCAGTGGCACATACATAATTTAACATAAATAGTGTCATATTATTGAAGAAATGGACAAATAAACATAAATCAGTAAAATGACAAGTAATGTCAATTTCTATACGTATTCCCAATATTTGTATTTTTCTTCTACATGTTTAGTAAAAAAAATCGATCAAGTGGCGCCCCATGACACCGTAATGTATAAGGTGCATATGCCCTTAAGTAGAAGATATATATATGTGTGTTAAATATTAAATTCTCTCGATTTTGCTTTTACGTGGGGTTTTTTAATTGATTAAGTGAAAATCCTGCGCGACTGCTTGTATCACCACTAGAAATTCAGTAAAAACCGACCAAGAAAAACCCACCAACTTTGATCGGTCAAAACACTAGCCAAAAAATTGATCAAAGTTGGTCAGTTTTTCAAATTAGTTTATTTTTAATACTTTTTACGAAACCAACCAACTTTGGTCAGTTTTCTTTGGCACAAAAATGCGGGAAACAATTTTTCAGTCCCGTAAAATTTATTTTTCAAAAAATCGACCAACCTTGGTCGGTTTTAAATTAAAATAAATAAAAATTAATATTAAAAAAATTGATAAAAATTGGCCGGTTAAGGCCGGTCGTTTTAATAACCGACCAACTTTGGTCGGTTATTTTCGTGTGAAAATACAAATAAAGAGTATAAATAAATAAAAGGATAATCTTAAAACAAAATGCACAAATTGTCTAGTGATAGAACACTATCCTGCCACAGTGAACACCTCGTTCGATTCCCAAATGGTGAATCTTTTTATTACATAATTAAAATACATACCAACTTTGGTCGGTTTTTTTTATTTAATATACCAACCAACGTTGGTCAGTATATTAAAACGACCATCAAAATACCGTCCAAACGTATTTGGCCGCATTTTGATCGATAATTGACCATAACCGACCAACTTTGGTCAGTTTTTTTGGTCGGTTTTTGACGGATTTCTAGTAGTGTATGTTGCATAAGCAATTATCAAGAACTTATAGTTTCGGGGATGGCATAGCTCATTTGGAGGGCGATCATCCATGCGCCATTGCTTGTATATTGCATAAACAACTATCAAGAACTTATCACTTCGAGGATGACCCAACTAGTTTGGAGGTTGGTCATCCATACAGATGACATTGATCCCCCTCAATGTCTTCTGGGCCGAGCCTATCGTACATGGCTTGCTTAGTGCGATTTATACTTTATATGTGGTTTGCAAGCTAATACGGTGTGAGATTTATTCAGTGCGCACAAAGTGCTTACTCGAAGGGCAAAGGCTATAACGACTACGAATTTTCTTTCCAAAATTTATCAAGAACTTGTAATATGATTAAATCATTTAATAAAAGGGCAAAAATGAAGAAAAGAGAAGAAAATTATAAATGTAGTAACCGTTTCTCACATTTACAACCATGAACAAAACAAGAAGAAGAAAAAAAGTACAAACATTATCCCTGCGTTTATTCCTTTATGTCTCACTTCTCTTTCCACCAATCCCTCAATAAACTTTATTTCTCAAATAATAAATAAATAATGAAAGTGAAATTAAACTTGTACCACAAAAACTATACCCCTTACGAACCAAAAGTAAAAAAAAAAATGAAAATATGTAAAACCCCAAATGTGTAAATTACATGCCTTTGCATTTCCAGATGATATTTTCACTGCAGCCACCGTCTTCTCTCGCCAACAGAAATTTCTAAATACGACAAATTTCTGCAAAATCTGTTGACCCACTTACCATTCCCAATGCACAGTCACTTGCTGCTTTTTTCTCTCTCTATTTGATATCCTTTCTTCTCTTCGTAATTATTCAAACTGCAGTAGTAGCAGCAGTGGCCGTGGCAGCCGCCATTGATGATGGTTGTTTGTTTGTCACTATCTCATAAGCATTTCCTTCATCTTCATCATCGTCGTAATCATCTTCTTCCATGCTGTCGCTTTCATCACCGTGATCTTGAATAATATTACTCATGATTCCTTGTTGTTGTTGTTGCTGCTGCTGTGGTTGATTTGAAGGAAATGGCCATTGTTGCTCCGGCTCAGCCATAATGGGAACCATTGGGTTATTGTTTTCGGGTTTTAATCCAAACCCGGTGCCAGTATTTGGTACAACTTCGCTCTTGGCTTTTTCCTTGTACAATGCCTCCAGCTGGTGGAAATATGGGCAAGTTTTGGAATCTTCTGGTCTTTTCTTGTTGCTTTCCTTAACCTTCTTGAAGTACTTGTTGATGTTCTCCCATTTCTCTTTGCATCTCTTGGCATTTCTGTTGTATCCAAGTTTTCGCATTCCAGCTGAAATTTCCTCCCACAGTGGCCCTTTTGGTCCATTATCTTGGTACTTCAGATCCAGGCTAGTCCGTAGCCTAATCAAAGCTTCAATTTCTTCTTTTGGCCATCTTGAAGAGCTTGCTGGACTTAAATTCTCGCCACCATTATCAGTTTTTGACACTTCAAAGGTTTTGGCCATTGGTAATGACGGTGCTTGTGTTTGTACTTGGGAATGTATTGTCATCGGTAGTGATACCGCTATAGCTGGTACTGGTGCTGGTGCTGGTGTTGTTGTTGGTGCTGGTGATGGTGCTGGCGTTGTTGCTGGTACCGGTGCTGGTGCTGGCGCTGGTGCTGGTGGTGCTGGTGCAGGTGTAAATGCGGGTTGTTGTGTTTGGTTTTGTTGTGGTGGCGCACTCTGGGGCTTTTCGGACAATTGAAATTGTATTTGAGCTAGAGAAGCATTAGTAATATTGGGGATTGGTGTGTTTTTCTGTTCGGTCATTTTTTGCAAGAAGGCAATGATTGTTGCATCTTTGGCGGCTGCCATTGATCTTTCTTGGACTAAAAGATCATGTTCCCTATTCATTCTGGTCATCTCTTGTACTCTCCAAGTCTCCTCTCTGACCATCCTTTCCCTCTCCCTCTTCTCAAGTGTTTCCAAGAACTTCTTTTGCAACTCCTCTTGCTTTTCAATCACATCCTTCGTCAACCTCTCAAAGAAATCCTTCCATTTCCTCTTCTTCCCGTGCCGCTTTTGTATATCCTCATCTGACGATGTTGATGAAGAAGATGTCGAATTTGACAGCAAGCTGCTGGTGTTACCTTGAGGCCGATTTATCTGGTTCAGTGTTGTAATTATCGGCTGTGTTGGTGGTGCCTGTGGTAGTGGTAGCGAGGACGCGTTCAAGGGATGATTAACAGTCGGTGCTGCTGCGTTATTCTGAGACACGGTGAATGTGCTTTGTGACATTGGAATTGGAGGATTTACAGAAGAATTTGGTCGCATCGGCATTGCCATTGTTAGTGGAGTAGCTGCCAATGGAGGTGGTGGTAAAGAATTGTGTGATGGACTGTTTTCAAAAGCGGCTAACTGATCAAAGAAACGATAGGTTTTGCCATCTGCTTTAGAAGCACGACCATCTTTAGTTCTCCTGTGATACTTGTAAACGTTTTCAAATTTCTCTTTACATTTCTTGGCACTTCTATGATAACCAAGATCACCCAATTTCCTGCACATAACAACGAAAACAATTGAAATAAAACAACATCTCATACTTAATATTCACCACATAAAATAAACATTAAGATTAAGAAATCATTAATCAATGCTAAGATAATTAATTAAGATGTAACAAAGTGAAAGAAATGAAAGATCCCATATATAAAGCTGAAAAGAATCCTTTTAAAACACTAGGAGAAAGAAAATGAATACAATCATCTTCCAAGATCTATATATATATATATATATATATCAGGTTTTGTACTAGTATAATTCTTTTCTATCATTTGCTGATTTTGAAGAAAAAGAGAGAAACACCAAAGAACTGGAATTCCAATCATCATGCTAAATTTGATGCGAAAATCGGCAGTAAAATGCATAACAACAAAACTGAATAATATAAAAAAAAAAATTTGGACACTGAATTCCCCAAAAACTGCTGAATTCCTGATAAGTGAACTGAAAACAATGACACTTTACATCAAAAAGCAATACTTCAATGGATCTCTTTTAGTTTCCCAAAAAAAAAAGTCTTTAATTTATTTAATTTTCAAAAAAGATTCTGTTACTGTGAATCCGATGCATGATAATGATAAGGAGTTAATAAAAATGAAGTACCTGGAAACATCTTCCCACAAGGGTCCTTTTAGACTTGAATCCCTGAAAACAACATCCATCTCCGACCTAATTCTCAGTAAAGCTAAAGTTTCTTGTCTTGGCCATCGATTTCCACCTGAGTTTCTTTCTCCTTCTTCACCATAGCCACCCGCAGCTGCCACATCACCACCACCGCCACCTTCACTACTTCCGCCACTTTCCGGAGCTTCTTGTGGTGGTGCTGAAATACTGGCCGCACCTCCACCACCTGAAGTAGTAGTCATTAGACCTGAGGAGACACCAAGCATCTTTCTTTCTTTCTTTTCTGAAACAACTAAAAAAAATGAAAAAAGAGGAGTCACCTCTCTTCTCTATTACAGCTCAAATTATAATAAAAATATATCAGCAACAAAAAAAAAAGATGGTGAATTCTGTGGGTTTTATGAAGATGGGGTGTGGTGAATTTCTTAGTAATTTATTTCGGTGGGATCTGTCTGTCAATCTCACACCCTTTAAAATACAAAGAAAAAGTGTAGACAAAAAGAAAAAGAATACAAAAGCTAGTTTTATTTTCTTTATTATCAACATATATATAATTAACCAGAAGGCAATGGTACAGATATAAATTGAAATAAAAAACAATTAAATAATTGTTTTTAAAACAAAGATATTAGTGATATATGTAAAATACATAATGAATAATCTGTATGTACTATGTACAGGCTGGCTTATACTCATATTGTATTAGGTATAGATTGGAAAAAGAGTATATATACAGCAAGTATAAATAGTAAGAATGTGGCTAAGCTAGGATGCGGAAAGGGAGATATCGTTAATTTCTTAGCCAGAAAATTACACTATGGTTACAGACCCCTTATCGAAACGGTGCTATATCATATCGCTTCGTATAATTTTTTTTATAATAACAAAAAAGTTAAAAATTGAGTTTAAATATAAAATATGATACTACTTATCGTTACAATAATTTATTAATTTGCTTATATCTTTAAATATTGATATCACTTATAAAAATTTTAACGTACACCACAGTAATAATATCAATTTTTTTTTTCATGTATATATATTAAATAAATTTAATTTTATCTTTTACGCATATTTATTTTTTAATCTCTTAGAAGCAGCAGCAAAGCTGCAGATAGCGACGATGGAGATAATAAGTTGGTTTTTGTCTGTCCAGCTAAATATAGTTAAAAGCCGGCTCCAATTAGGTCATCCTTGCTTTCATTTTGGATTTCAGTGGCTGTTGGCTAGACTTGTAAAAAAATAAAAAAAAATAAAAAAGGCAAATAAAAAGGAGAAAAGATGGTTTTTTTTGGGGGGGAGGGGGGAGGGGGTTACAAAGGTAGATGGGGGCTATGAAAAGGCAAAAGTATCCCTAACATGAATCCCATTGACCTTTTAAATCATGTAGATGCTAATCTGACTAATTTTATATTAGTTCACTTTGATGTATGATATGTGAGATTCCTTTGTTATAAATCCTAGATTAGTTTAATTATAGGAATTTCCTAAAGTATCCTTCAAGGTTGTTTAGAAGATAAAGAAATAATTTAATTACAGTAAGATTTAGGGTGTGTTTGGTACGAAGGAAAATGTTTTCATTGGAAAATATTTTCCTAGAAAATGAGTGGTTTTATCACTTATTTTCTCTTGTTTGGTTGGTAAGTGAAAAACATTTTCCGGAAAATATTTTCTATTGTTTGGTTAGAGAGTAGAAAATGGTTTTTTTCAGAAAAATATTTTTTATGCAACTCTCCTAGAATTGACGTAAAAAAATGATTTTTGGGGGGAGGGCGTAGGGGGTAGGGTGGGGGCTGGGAGGTGTAGAAAAATAAAAAAACAGAAATTTCAAATTGCAAAAAAATAAATTTACGGTAAAAAAATACATTTTTTTTTCGGAGAAAAGGGGTAGGGGCTGCATGGTGCAGAAAAATGAAAAACAGATAAATTTGAAATTGCAAAAAAAAAAAAAAAGGTAAACAAATATTTTTTTTCGGTGGGTGATGGTGGAGGGGTAGCAGGGTAGATGAAAAAACTGAAATTAAAAAAAAAAGAAAAAAAAAACAGAAAAAAAAACTTTTTTGGGGGAGGGGGTGTGGTGGATTGGTGAGGGTGATAAAGGTTGAGAAGGAGCTTTGGAAAATATTTTTCTTCTTTTGATAAGGAAAATATTTTCCTCCAATTGGAGGAAAATGAATTGATAAGGAAAATATTTTCCAAAACATTTAAGCCAATCAAAGAAAAGTGGAATGAGGTAGTCCAAGGAAAAGTGGAGGCGAAGAAGGCGGCGTTTGCTGAGTTGTCAGGGAGCTCAAGCGAAGAAGAAAGGAGAGCGAACAAGGAGAACTACAAGGTGGCGAGGAAGGAAGCGAAACTGGCGGTCACGGAAGCTAAAAATGCAGCGTTTGGGCGCATGTACGAGGAATTGGGGGAGAAAGGCGGGGACAGAAAGTTATTCCGGTTGGCTAAGGTGAGGGAGAGGAAGGCGCGGGATCTAGACCAAGTTAGGTGCATCAAGGACGAGGATGGTAGGGTTCTGACGGGGGAGTCGCAAGTCAAGCGGAGATGGCAGGAATACTTTCGAGACCTGCTTAACGAAGAGGGGGATCGAGTCTTAGAGCTAGGGGAGCCGGGGCATTCAGAGTGTCCTAGAGACCTCGGGCACTGCAGGCGCATTAAGGAGGAGGAGGTCTTGAGGGCGTTGCGTAGGATGAGTAGGGGTCGAGCGACTGGGCCAGACGAAATTTCGGTGGAGTTTTGGAAATACATGGGTAGGTCAGGAGTGGAGTGGTTGTCTAGGTTGTTCAACGTGATCTTTAGGACCAAGAGGATGCCGGAGGAGTGGAGATGGAGTACAGTGGTTCCCTTATACAAAAACAAAGGGGATATCCAGTGTTGCAACAACTATAGGGGTATCAAATTAATAAGTCACACCATGAAGGTCTGGGAGAGGGTGATCGAGGTGAGAGTGAGGGAGATGACGTCTATATCGGTGAACCAGTTTGGTTTCATGCGGGTCGCTCCACTACAGAAGCTATCCACCTTGTCAGGAGATTGGTGGAACAGTTCAGGGATAAAAAAAGGACATGCATATGGTGTTTATCGACTTGGAGAAGGCGTATGACAAGGTCCCTAGAGAGGTTCTGTGGAGATGCTTGGAGGCGAAGAGCGTGCCAGAAGCCTACATCAGAGTGATCAAAGACATGTATGATGGAGCCAAGACTAGGGTTAGGACGGTGGGTGGCGACTCGGACCATTTTCCGGTGGTTATGGGGCTACATCAAGGATCTGCGCTAAGCCCTCTCTTATTTGCCTTGGTAATGGATGCTCTAACTCGCCATATTCAAGGGGATGTGCCATGGTGTACGCTCTTTGCTGACGATATAGTCTTGATAGACGAGACGAGGGCTGGTGTTAATGCGAGGTTGGAGGTCTGGAGATAGACCTTCGAGTCTAAGGGTTTTAAACTAAGCAGGTCTAAGACAGAATATCTAGAGTGCAAGTTTAGCGCCGAGTCGAGCGAAGTAGGCTGGGACGTGAAGCTGGGATCTCAGTTCATAGCCAAGAGGGACAGTTTCAGATATCTTGGATCAGTGATTCAAGGGGACGGAGAGATTGACGGGGATGTCACTCACCATATAGGAGCGGGGTGGTTGAAGTGGGGGCTCGCATCAGGAGTCTTGTGTGACAAGAAAGTTCCACAGAAACTCAAGGGGAAGTTTTATAGAGCGGTGGTTAGACCTGCCATGTTATATGGGGTGGAGTGCTAGCCTGTGAAGAACTCTCATGTCCAGAGAATGAGAGTTGCGGAGATGAGGATGCTCAGGTGGATGTGCGGGCTCACCAGATTAGATAAGATTAAGAATGAATTTATTCGGGAGAAGGTGGGGGTGGCCCCAGTGGATGAGAAGATGCGAGAAGCGAGACTCAGGTGGTTTGGGCATGTGCGGAGGAGAAGCCCCGATGCACCGGTGAGGAGTTGTGAGCGACTGACGGTGGTTGGCGCGAGTCGAGGCGAGAGGAGGCCCAAGAGGTATTGGGGTGAGGCGATTAGGCGGGATATGGCTAGAATGGGGATTTCGAGGACACGACCCTCGATAGGAAAGTTTGGAGGTCTAGTATTAGGGTTGTAGGGTAGGGCCTTCAAGAATTCTTAGTACTTCTGTTAGGGGCTGAGTGGGGTTTGGTAGCGATCTCTATAGTTAATTAATGTATTGTATCGTGCCTCTTATGGTAGTAACCGATTGGTATTATTGCATGTCATTCTACTTTTGGTTTTATATTTAGATAATTATTTATTTGATTTATCCCGGATTTACTACCATTGTTTTGTTTTGTTTTGTTTGTTGATTTTCTCTCTTTTTCTGAGCCGAGGGTCGGCCGGAAACAGCCTCTCTACCCTTTCGGGTAGGGTAAGGCCTGTGTACGTATTACCCTCCCCAGACCCCACTTTGTGGGAACATACTGGGTAGTTGTTGTTGTTGTTGTTGTTGTTTAAGCCAATCAAACATTGAAAAATTGGAAAATATTTTCCAAAAAATATTTTTCTTCGTACCAAACACACCGTTAAGTTATCTTTTTTCAGTAAAAAATAATGTTTCATCATAAAGATTAATTTACCTGTATCTAAACGATTGTGTATACAGAAGGATTAGGTGTTATTCAAATGAAAAATCGCAATACTTTCAGCAAATATATTAATTATTAAGATCTGGATCCGCAATTTTAACAATATCAAATTATGATCTAAATAAACCTAAATGATGAAAGCATCAAATTTTAATTCTGAATTCGTTTCTACTTATATAAATATTTTTCATTTAAAAACTCATAAAATTATTGTTAGTTGTAAGTTAACGAGAGCTCTTTCCGACTAGTAATAGTTTTTGAGAATTGTTTTACTTTTTCTTGAGTAAGTAAATTTGCAAGACTAACGTGGTGCTTCGGTAGCCACGTAGTTGTTACTTCTTAGGGACCCTATAGTTGGAGGATGACAATTAAAGAGTTTGAAAAATAATTGGTTATATTTACTCCAGACATAAAGTGATCAATTTATCTTGGACACTTATTAAGAAAATATGAGATTTTTTAAAAATAATTAGTACGATTAAATTAGTCTTAATTAAATGTTGTAATATAATTTAACGTGAGAGATAAAAGATTTTTTAGAGATATGTACCTAAAAATACTCTTAAAAATAATTTTTTTATTATATAAACGAATACTTATTTTAAATAAAAAAATTAATCACTTATCCAAAAACCTGAGGGAAAAATAACTCAAGTGGAACTTACGAGAGGTCTTTTTAAAAAGTGGGATCCATTTATATTAAATTAAATTAAACTAGTTAGATGTAGGTCATAGGCAAACATATCGAAATCAAGTAAATTCTGTCCAATTCCGTTAGGCCTGCAACCTACCGTAATAAATGGTACTTAGAAAATTTCAAACACAGAACGTTCTGATCATTTGTTTTTTTAAAACTATTTTAAGCCTAAAGTGGGGGGAAAAGGGAGCAAAGTTCTTTTAAAAAAATAAAAATATAACAAGAAGATGGTATAAGTTCCTTTTTTCAATTTTTCCTTTTTCACATACTTCCCATTATTTGGTACACACAAAGTTAAAAAAAATTTCAAAGGTATTCAAGTTTAATAAAATTAAAAAAACAAAATCTCGACAATTAGTATTTAATATATATTATATAATATATATACATAATATTATATATATATATATATATATATATATATATATATATATATATATATATATATATATATATATATAGTATAATTGATCACCCTTGTGACCATGTATGTACATTTCGCTATATATATATATATATATATATATATATATATATAGTATAATTGATCACCCTTGTGACCATGTATGTAATTTCGCTACTAATTACGAGACGTGTATTTTTGAGACGAAAGATAACGATGAAGGCTTTGATGAACGGATGAGCAAATGAAAAACAATTGTAAAACATATTGCAAACTTTAGGGTACTTATTTATGTTGTGCACAAGGAATTAACAATTAACGCCTTTTAACCGTTTAACGTATATTCTGAGAGTTAAAAAATGGAAATTCTACTCATATCCTATTGAAAAGATAAAGAATTATAAAGATAGGGCTATTTTGCCTATAATTGCAAATAGCTCAAACACTGTGTTAATTTATAGAGTTAATATTTATTTATTTTTTTACCAAAGGGGACCTATGACCCTAGCAATCAATAATCCATAGTAAATGCAAATGAAGCAATTTTTAGAAATTTATAATCAAATGCATTACTCCACCTCAGCGAGTTTGCTCCCATTGTTAATCCAAAATCTGACAAAAGAAATGGTACAGTAGGCTGATAACCGGTATAAAACTTATCAAATCATGAAGTAAAAAATTTAAATATTCCTCCTTCCGGTCCAAAATAAGTGATTTTTTTGTCTTTTTTTGTGGTCCAAAATAAGTGATTTTTTTCGGATTTCAAGAATGACTTAATGATGTTTTTCCTACATTGTCCTTGGAGTAAATTGTGTTGGAATATGTGTTAGGAGTGTTTATGTGAGATTGTAAGGTTAAAATGGTCAATTCTATTGCTAATTAATGTTAAAGGTAACTTTCTTAATATGTGTGAAAATATCTAAAAAATCACTTATTTTGGACCGGAGGAAGTATTAATTTTACTTGGTATGATAATAACTCTGTAATGCAGTTCTTGAGCCAGATCTTTTGAAAACAATCTATCTATCTTCATAAGTTAGGGATGCGATCTGCATATACGTTTACTTTTCCAAAATTTCACTTATGTGATTTTACTGGATTTGTTATCGTTAGTATGACGATGGCATCAATAACAATAATGCGTTAGTGTTATATTGGTCATTTAAACTAAGAAAGTGAATTATTATAAGAATATAAAAAGATATTGTAGACAAAAGGGTATAAATGTGAAAATACAAAAAGGTTGTCAAGTATGAGAAGCAAAATGGGGCACCGTTCTTTTGTTGCATAGTGTATATTTTTAGGGAGAGGACAGCAAAAAGAGGTTAATGGCACGTAATTGATGATGAGAAGACTAGCCGCATTTTCTCTCACTGTACTCAGAATTACATTTTAGTATATACTAATTTAATTTACTTACGATGTAGTAAATGATAGTGAATAATGCTCAACTAACGATTGAAACGTTAACCGATAATTAAAATAAAACACCAAAGTCTATAATTATAAAACTTAATTAAACAAACTTCTGAAAACTGTAAAATTCATATCAAATTATATGGTTAAGTAGTCGAACTTGTTTAAGCCATAAAAAGATAATCAGTTCTATTTTTATTTTATTTTTTATGATTGAACGGACTGTTTCCATGAGAGCAAACGGTAGTAAATTAATTTTAATCCACGCACCCACTATTGATTAATAAACTTGGCATTTAGTGACGAAAATGATGTATTTTATTATATAGTATTATGGTAAGGCAGACTGAAATAATTGATGCCAAGCACTACTTACTGTCAATTTATTGGCAACAAAGAAAGATTCTTCTAAGTGACATTATTAATTAATTTAATTTATGATTTAATCTGAATTAGAAATCCTTTGATGACAGTGTGAAAATGGCTTTTGTTAGCAATGAGTTTACTTATAGAAAATACAGAATGAAATAGGCGATGTGTTCATGTTAGTAATAATAATACATATATGAGATTGTAATCATTGTAATATAAATATACTATTCCAAGCCCCATAAATATATTATTGAAGAAGTTAATGCTATGAGTTGGATGAAGATGATGTGTCAACATCCATATTTTAAATTGTTACAAAGACACTTTGATAAACATCTTTTGTACAGTTTTAAGATTTGTAATTCATATTTTGTTTTAATTTTTAACCGAATCACTTATTGTTGATTGCTTTATTTTCAAACTCCAGTTTTAATTGATTAATATATATCCCCACGTTAATCTTGCAATAATTTTTAGGTCAATTTTTTTTGTTTGATTGATGTTGTTATAAGGTAATAATAGTATCTAGGGGCTGAGGGAGAGTATTGTTAACGGGTTCAGACAAATACAATAACTTTTACTTAAACATGAATATATAATAAAATATTTATTAAATATGTATAATTGTTTAACTATGAACCAAATAACAAAAGGAGTTGTTGGTTCAATAACAAATCGAAACCCATACACTTTAAATTCTCATTCTGCATTAGTACTGCCATGTATAATTGGTGTGACGCATTGGTTGTTGATTCACACTACGACCTCTTTGTTTGACCAAAATGAAAGAAAGATAGGAGTTACAATGAAGAACAAAACAAGATTATAACTCAACTACGGATACACATAGACTCATTATAAAACCGGTCCTTTAGTGGAATTGTCTTCTTGTTCTTGACACACCAGTGACTTCAATTCCAGACGAACACTTTAATGCTTAAGAGAATATCACTTAATGCACAAATGATATATTGCGCCTTGCACCAGGTTATTATACTACAAAAGACATCTAAATGGTGATGTCAATTCTTGGTACACGCTTCTTCCAAATGAAAAGTGACTGCTGCACTGTCGCGTGTACTGTTTCAAATAGTCACTTTTGTGCGGTTGCGTTCCATCTATATAGTTGATTTGTACTTCTGCCAAAGAACCTTAAGGGACCAGGTCCCGGTTATGTTCCTCTTTGTAACAGTTTGAGATAGTCACTTTTTGCTGTTATGTTCCAGTTGTACAATTGACGTGTACTTCTGTCGGAGAACCATAAGGGACCAAGTTCATGTTGTAATCCTCCTTGTGGTTGTTCACTCATTTGCTGGAGATCAGACTAGACATTGTTCATTAGAAATATATACCAGGTGGGTTTAGGGTCTATATCTGGTTCTTGACAATAAGTTTGTTAGATCATCAAACTATAAGAAGCATAAGATAAAGATATTAAAACCCCATCAATTTTCCTTTTTTTGATGATGACAAATATAGGCATTTAAAGTATTTTTTTAGAGCATAAATAACCAGATGATGTACCAGAAACTACACAAGTTTCCCCTCACATTTTGCTTTGATTTCCCCTTAATTAGATCCCATGTATTTTCTACACAAGTTCCCCCCCCCCTGACTTTTCCCCTTTTTAGAGGTAATCAACATAAAGAAGTCTAACACAGCCAACTCATGCCATATATGTACAACACAACATGATAGAAAAGAGAAGTCAGAGGGAAACATCATTGTACATGCAATAAAAGAGGAGCTGTTTCATTAATATTAACAATGGACAAAGAACAATAGGAGCAATAATGGTGAAATCCAGCATGCCATCACAAAAAATACAAAAAACAAAAAACAGTTACAAAATATTAGAGCAAAAGGTAGCTGGCCAATGAGAGGATCGTGGGGGCACTAGGAGAGGGAAGCTTGGAAGAAGAGGGATCAATGATTTTTAGAACCAGGTCTAGTCGGGAATTTGCAGACAGTTGTTCTTCAAATAGTTTTGCACGAAGCTTATCATTTTTCTTTGTCAGGCGGGCAACTTCTTCATTAACAAAATCTGGTCCTTTAACTGCTAGACTGAGTTGAGTTTCCAGTATGGCATTTTGATCCCCCAGCCCTCTGATCTCTTCAGAAGCTGCATTTTAAGCATTGATGAGATGAGAAATGGCCGAGTTGCTTCCACCAACTATTTCTATGCATTAACATTCTTCCATAGTGGTTTTAGAGAAGTTTTGCTTGTGTGTGACCACTTTGGGATTACCCAAGGGGACGGTGTAAAATCTAAATACTTGAGTGAGGAGAAAGCCATATGGTAGCCCATGATTCCCACCTTTAATGTTTGCCACCTTTTGCATATGATCTATCATGATTGCTGGCAGATTGATTGGGACAAACTCGTAAAGAGCTTCCATTAGGACCATCTCCAATTTTGTACCAATAAACTGCCGTCAGAACAAGGTAAGAGCACTTAATTGACCAGTTCAAAAAGAAGTTGATACTCAGGAAGTAATACCTTCTTATGCACATCTTCCCTCTGCTGACTATCTTTTTCTTTTATGATAGCTCTCCTAAAGATAACACCACAGACACCTTTGACTGAGGACATTCCTTCACACAGAATTTTGAGAACCTTTCTCAATGATGAAGCGTCGAGTACAATGTCTACTCTATTTACTAGCGCACAAATGTGATCACCCTCAACAGTGAAGAGAGATGCATAGAAATTTTGTACCGCATCTTCGTACTCCAGAGGAATGCTCCCTTGAAACAAGTGCTCCCATTGCTAAAATTCCACTATCTCTAGAATTTGTCTCATTCCAGCCATATCTGAAATTGTTGGGTCAAACGTGTGACCCCACAAGACTTTCTGAGTTCTTAATCTGTCATGCCAAAGGCAACTGTCACTGGGCATGGTCCTCAAAGGACCAGGTTCCCTTATAGTTTTCCATTTTTATTTTCTAGTTCCTTCAATAGACTTTCCATTCAAACTTACTAGTCCCACAGTATCATCTTGAGACATGGCTTGCTCAACTGGACTTTTCTTAGACTTGTTGCCGCCCTTCACATATGTGCCATATTGTTTCTCAATAGCTTCATCATAAGCTTCATCCATAGACTTTTAAGCCTTTATACATTGTTTCACTGAGGAACCAGGTTCCTTTAGAGCATTTTTGTCAACCCCATCTACTTGAACTCTCTTGTTAGTAGCAAATTCTGCTTGATTCATCAACATCTATTTCCTTGTCTTGAAACTCCTCCTACTTCTCTACAATGTAAAATCGAAGCCCTTTTTTATGTGCCCTAATAGAGGGTGATTTGGAGGAGGATTCTAAGAGCTTAGGGTGATTAGGAGGTGTAGAAGTGGGTTTACCAGGAAGAGAATCAGGTTCTTCAGCAGGTTTTTCTGGGAACGTCTCATGAGCCAAGGACTCGAGGAGTACTATAGTCCTTACATCGCCTAGGAATGGAGTCCCCCCCTTATACTTAGATAAGAGATATGATTCTTCATTCATCAGACTCTTAGCAGTGATATCCATTATGTTGTGCACTGCTTCCTTTTCTGATGACTCTGTGGAAGTCACTAAGTCCAAAATAAAGGAGTTCAGATACTAATCATGATCATCCTTAGAGACCTCTGACACTTGAGAGGTAAAACCTCCTGAATGTTCTTTGATGAGATCAGGGGAATGACGAGACATAGGGTTCTGAATAGTTGCGGACAGTCACTTTCTGCTGTTAGGCTCCAGCTGTACAGTTGACTTGTGCTTCTAGGTCCCTATTGTGTTCCTCCTTGTGGTTGTTCTCTCATTTGCTGGAGATCAAACTGGACATTGTTCATTTGAAATATATACCAGGTGGGTTAGGGTCTCTATCTGGTTCTTGACAATAAGTTTGTTAGATCGTCAAAACATAAGAAGCATAAGGCAAAGACATTGAAAACCCATTGCGACCATTACGTCAGTTTGGAACTGAGTCGTTACAACGATTTAAGATATCATGGATACCCATTTGGCATCATCATGTCGCACGTTTCTTAGGCACCGTATCGTTTCTCATGCCCTTTTAGTTTTTTGGTTTGGCGGCTATTGAGTTTCCCGCTTGGGACATTCATGTTCCTATACATAGGGTAGCCTGTCATTCGATTGCTACACTTTGATTCTCTTGAGGAATTTTGCAAACTTCCACCCTCTTCAGTATTTTATACTTTCGATCCGTACTTCTGCTTTCGTCATAATTTGACGCTACCATAATCTCTTTTCCTTCATCACTCTCATGTATTTCGGTCGAACTTAGACAAATGGCAAGTACATCTACACAGACTGATAGATTCGTCAAAGCTCCGATGCCGGAAAGTGACGTACTTCCTCTTGGAGAGGGAAGGGGGTTTATGGAGGATGAGGGGGGGGGGGAGGGGTTCTGACAGTGGCTGAGATATTACCTCGTCCGGAAAAACAATGGGCTGACTTTAATCTGAATTAGTCGGTACCAATAAAATTATTGTGCACATTGTTATTTGTGGTTAAATATTTTATTTTTTATTTTATAGCACTTTTATTTAGCCGATCTCTCGTTATTTAAAGTTTTTCTTTCGTAGTAGGGAATCAATATGGAATTTATACAGATATTAATTAACTATATTGACTTTCATATTTCGAATTGCATACTATTCTTTTTTGGATGATTAGAGTAATTACCCTTACGAAATTTTTAGATATAAACACACATATTCACATGGACATTTTTCCTTTTTAACGTGGCAAGAACTATTGCACAAACTCTATACTACAGCGCCACATTATGGTAGGGTCCTTTATAACAACCAATTTCCTAGCCATAGTGTTCGAAATTGATTCGATCGAACCCAATAAATTTGATTCGAATTATATATTTATCTTAAAAATTTCATTGAATATATACAAATTAAATTATTAATATCGAACTCAATAACCTCAAATAATTAAAATCCCGAATCCATAATTTTGACATCCTAACTCAGTATCTGATTTCAGTGCAAATATATAAATGGATGGCCCAAGCTGTAAGGGGAATGTGGCAAAGGGCTGTTACCACCTTCTATTGACATCACAAAGAGTCATTTTTTTTCAAAACATGCATGATTTTGTCTTTTTATTACAAAATGCTTGGGATGCTCTACAAGTTCTTGTAAAAGTGTTTCGCTATAATAATTTAAAATATAAAAAAATAAACACTACAGAAATAATTTAAAAATATCATTGAACACAATTTTGTAGTTAAAGGGTATCAATTGACTGTCCTTAGACAAGCGTAGCTCCGCCAATATATCAAGATTCAAGACAGCTCCCTCTATTACTCATCAATATGTAAAAGCTATAAATAAGCCATCTTTTTTACTTAAAAACTTAACTCTTTCAGTTCTATTCTCTATTTTTTAAAATTTAAAAACATAACTCCTTTTTGCAACTTTTAGTTGCTGTAAGTGTCTGTTATTTCTCTTTCATCCACTAAAGAAAATGGAAAAGTCAGACAAAAAACATTAGTTAACATAGTGAGATTTCAATTTTCTTTTTTTCATTTTTTTGTTCTTCTCTTTAAAGTATGATGTGTATTCGATCTTCAGAGCCTTGTTTTTCAAAGTAAATATTCTTGATCGAGAGTAAGCAGTGATGAAAAGTTTTTTTTTTTTTATTAAAAGAATTAAGCTTAATTTTAATATATACAAGAAACTTTGTCACCCAATGAAAGAGAGAAACAAAGAATACAGAAAGAAATTGATAGTTTATCATCAAAAAATTTTAATTTGCAATCCGATATTTGGTGTTCGCATACTAATTCGAATTCGCATATGGGAAAGCACTCCCAATCAAAACTTTTTTTATTTTTAGAGCTCGAACCTAGGATGAAAATATTTCATCAATCACACCGTAACTCTTGGCGGTAAAATTGGGAATATTAAAAGTGAGTTGCAACAAGTAGTTAAATGTAAAGAGTTAGTGACATGGACCAAAGTGAGCTGTCTGATCTAAAAAAAAGGGTGGGCCCATGCAATATGTAGACAAAGTTTTAATTGAACATGGGTTGGCATGTGAAATTATAGACATATACCATGTGGATTAACCCTTTCAGTTTATCTGGCATTAGCTAAGCAAACCACCCAACTTCATTTTCATTTTCATATTGTTATTGTAAATAAATAAAAGGAAGAGTAATTTGCAATTCACACCTTCTTTATTCAGGTAAAGCCTACTATATGAAAATTCTTTTATAACAATAACTCATATATGCTACTTCATCCGTTTAAAAGAGATTGATACTGTTTCTTTATTATTTTGTTTTAAAAAATTGATACATTTTAATATTTCTTTAATAAGAAGCATTTATAATCACATAAATAGGTTTCGTACCACAAGTTTCAAAAAATCACTTACATAACTTAATCACGCCGAAAAAGTTGATCTTTACCACCAACATACCAACTAGATTATGGCTAACCAGCCTATCTTCTTTCGATTCACCCAATTACCTTAGAAATAATACTAATTCCATCCAACACATAACATATTCCATCTGCACTCATCTCGTGTGACCTCGAATAACGCGACCATACTGTCTCAAACCCCCACGTACTGTTTCATAACTCTCAAATGCTATACCGCAAGTTAACATATCATAGAATATTCTGGGCACTATCCCATAAGTTTCTACAGAGCTTGATTTTTTATTGTACTTATAAGCTCGAAATTATTAGGCATCACACTATATCATTTTTTTAATCCATTAGGACCGTTGCTGAGAGCCACCTGCTCTGACTTGACCCCGAATGTAATCAACTCCATGAGGCTTCCCTCACATGAATACCCCCTTGACGAAGAACCCGCCGAATCACTTCCCTTGGAACCCGCATTTATATAAAGTAAAATCCTCAGACTTTTCCCAGGTCTGAACATGGACCCGTAAGGCCAACAATAACCCACCTGTAATAGTTCCCTTGCTCAAATTACCACTTATGGTCCTTCCGTAGCTGAAATAGCCTATCAATATGCTAATAACCAGAAACTCATAAGTAGTTAACTCTGCAACCCCATCAAAAGCGGCGGGACTCTCCCACTTAGCTTAAAGCCATTATTTCATAACTTTGGAATTCACCAAGATTCCCTAGCTCCCATTGACATAACTTTGCGCGATCACCCACATAAATTCTCGGATTCTCTCCGCAAAACCCCATTTCCTTATACTCTAATTCACCCACTACATTCGTACGATCGTTCTCTTTTCTATGTAACCGATGAAATTCTTCGCAGAAGCTAACCATGCGACTGCTAATCTGATCACTTGGGTAACCTGCCTATAGAAGACTCTCCCCGGCATCTTCCAACACTGCTGCACAGGGTACAATTTCTTACGACATAAATGACCCTTCCTGAGTCTGAGCTCACTCTCCGGTTGTACAGGTCCATTTACCCCCTTGTGAACATTATTTAATTGTGCGACAACATTCTTCTAATTCAAAGTCATGTTGCATCCTTCTTCATTTAAGCGGCTCCGTTTCATTATATTAAATCTCATGCCGCATGATAGCCCATACTTTTAATTATTTTCGTAAGCTTCAATCGCCAGCCACTAAAATCTCAAATTATTCCAAACTCTTCTTAGGTGCATATTCATCTTATTACCAATCACCCATGCAGGTCCGCCACTCTCCCACTTTGGGCAAACTCACTTCTTTAATCAAATGCTCGTTTCGCGCTTCCTAAGCCTGGCCTTTTAGAAGTTTAAAAATCCACCTGACACTTCCCACATGTCTTTCTCATCTTTTGTTGTTTAGTTGTTGCCTTAATAAAATTTATCTTCATAGCACTTGAATCCACGAATTGCTACTAACTTTAAACTTTTCCGAAGGTCATCTTTATTGAACCGTCAACATTAGAAATACTGATCCAATCATGAACCACCACACCCTACGGTATCTGACGGTTGTATCTCCAATACTATTTCACAATATCTTAACCCAAAGGCGAATTGTAGCAGATCATAACACCGATAAACTTAAAGCGTTCAATTAGGACAACAGCACCCCAATATAGATGAAAACTCTACAACACTTGCAATTACCAAGTCTCATTATTTTCACCAATCCACATCTGGCCGTCCTTAGTTCGATTGTCTTTCCCCTCCCGGGAATAAAATATTGAATTTCTTTATTAATCCGTTTTAAAAAATTGAAACACTTTAATATTTCTTTAATAATAAATATTTATAATCACACAAATACTATAATACGTTTCATACCACAAGTTTTAAAAAATTTACAACCACACAAATGCTATAACTTTTATTTTCTCAGTGTAAAAGAATTAATGAAGATGGTATTAATTCTGTAATGCGTCCCTAAAAAGAATGAAAGGGTTGCATTAATATTATCTTCAATGTGCTGTAATTTCTAACCGTAATGAAGCTTTTTTTATTTACACAAATAATCGGTTGAATTCAAAATTTATTTTATCTTCCCTCACATGACGAAAAAAGATATACTGGAGTTGCAAAAGATTAACGAACGAGTCCAACGACAGTTTCTTCATAAATAATTATATTATCATACCAAAAATAAATTTTACACCATACCAGCAAAAACTATTAAATGCAAGATATACTTTCACATTTTTTTGTTCAATTATTGTTAGAATCGCTTCAATTAGGTGTATGATATAAGATCCCGAATAATTTTTATTACTTGAGCTAGCTTTTAGGATTGAGTTAGAGTAAGAACTTAATTTTTGACAAAATATTAGCATCAATTTTTTTATTAGCGTCAAGTTTATCCTTGATTTTGAACAACCTAATATTCGGTAAAATATGTTATGTTACTCATGCTCCGGATGACTAGTCCCTGCGGGACTCTTATTATAAATAGTTGCATTAATTATGTAATGTTTGACAATATTCAAATTTTGAAGAAGATTTATGTCTCATGTTCACGTTATGTAGATAATGTTATAATTTCTCGCATTGGTTGAGTGACAACATACTTAAATTAGACTTAATTTCGTTTTTTCAATAATTTCAAGCAGTTGCCTATTTTATTTATTTATTTATTTTTATTTTTATATTTGTATTCATGAGGCAGAGCACTGCAAATCTCAATTCTAAGAGTACCAAATTACACAAGTAATAAAATTAAACAATAATAAATCAAATTCCCTGGGATATTAAGGATATTAATGATTGGATTTAGTTTGGTTTTGTTAATTGAAAAATTAGAGTATGAAAATATTTTAAAAGACAATTATGAGAAAATTGGTGTGTTTGGATTAGTTTTCGAGAAATTCTTTTTTCTTTTAAGAACGTTTTGCATCAATTTTTTGAGAACTATTTTATATAGTTTTTGAGAAAAACCTACATTTTGATTGTTCTTCTCCGAAAACATTTCGTTCTTTCTTTCACAAAAAAAAAAAAAAAAAATTTAATTTTTAAAATAAATAATGTTTTTTTTGACAAACTTCTCTGCCAAACCCTAGAAAAGTATATAAAATATCTAATTAAAGTACTCCATCTGGTCCACAATAAATGTCCAATTACTTTTAGCACGCCCATTAAGAAAATACTAAATCATATACGAAATTAACTAGTATGACTAAACTACACTTATTTAGTAAGTTAATGCGGGAGGGAATTTTTTTAGGAATACACACATAAGGGTAAAAGAGTAAAAACAAATTAAATTTTTTCTTGATTACCTAATACTTATTTTGGACCAAAATAAAAAAGTAAATTAGACACTTATTGTTGACCGGATCGAGTACTAGCTAGGCTTTGGGGGTAGTTGATTAGATAGATGATTAAACAATTATAGTGTGATTAGGAAGCTAGAGAAGCATGTGAAGAGATTTAATTGCAATCTAATTTTAGTTTTGTGAGACAAAGCTTTAATAACACACATGAAAAGATGTTGCTTAATATATTTAATAATCAAATCTTGAAACTATTTAAACTTGCAATAGTCATAATGTAATCCACATGCCTTTGTTTACACCATTTACACATGCCTCCGACTAAAGAGAATATACTGTCAAAGATTTAAATCAAGATTTATGGCAAAAGTATTTTATTTATATTCTCTAATTATTTTCCCTTTCAGTAAAGGGATCATAATTAATGGAATTTGATTCGTAGAATAATCAAGATATTTTGTATGTGTTCAGTTTTCTTTTCTTTAATATCTAATCAGGAGTGTTTTTTTTTTCTTTTTAAACAAATTCTATACTTATTTCAGGAGTATGATCAGGTAGAAATTCTGGATGCAAATTATAAGCGAGTTGTGTACAAATAAACAATAAATAAAATCATCAACTAATATGAAAATTGAATTGACATAAAATAGTTGAATTCAGCTCCAGTGCAAGGATCTAAAGTTTTAATTTTATGTAACATATTCTCTCATATATTGTCAACAACACTTAGAATCTCCTAGGCAATGTACAATATTAGAATTCCTAATTGGTGACATATTGAAATATATTTATCAGACCAAAAAGTTAACAAAAGGTTTATAAATTTTGAGCACTAGTATGATCTTGATGGATTATATTCTATTTAACTTTTAGGGGAATTCTAAAAGACATCATATTTCCACGGGAAAAAGAATCATATAACGCCTTTCTCCATAATTTTTTTTTTTTAAAAAAAAACAAATTTATAGTCCCCATATATTTCCTTTATCAAGAAAACTACAATCATGTGTTATATTAACGAAACTCACCCTCAACAATTTTGGTGATATAGCACGTCCCCTTATGGCCAATATCTAATAAAAATTGAAAAGCAAGCTGCAGGCCAGCCATTAGAGGAATACATTCTTAAGTTTTGTTCAAGAATATGCCAATTATTAACCTCCAATAAGAAAAGAAAAAAAGTAGTTCGTCGCATTCATGCAGAGATCTGAGGAAGAGTCGCATTCCAAGGGTGTGCCGTAGGGAACCTACTCTAACGCTAGCATTTAGTGGCTAATTCCTCGATTTGAACCTGAGAACAACTTTACTGTTACTCAAAGACTAGTTTATAACCTGCAAAGGATAATGCAGTTTCAAGATTTCACAAGATAAGAATGACCTTTTTTCGAAATGCTTAGGCACAAAAAATAAATAGAAAAATGAAAAAAGCAAATAAATCCCCTTAGACCAAAAAGGAAGGAAAACGATGCAAAAAAAGGTGAAAAGCATAAATTAACAAGTGGGTAATAAGTTGAAAAGTAAGGTCCGTGAAAATGAAGGTGCATGTTAAATGTCACTATTTCTGGGCCCATAAGAAATGGACCAAAAGAAAAGCACATGAAAAAGACCACATTTAGCAGCTGTACGTAAAAAGACCAAATAACCGTTCAAATAATCTCTTAAATTAAAAATAGTCGACAAATATATAATATTTATATATATATATATATAAATATATAAAATCAATATATATACTGGCTAGAGAAAGAACAGTGAAGTTGGCCGGCTATTTGTGCAAAAAAAGGAAAGGCTTTGTGGACATATGGCTAATGCAACTTTCACAGTCTCAAGTCCACTTCCTCTTATTTTATGTAGCCCGGGCCCAATTATTGTAAATTTTCTTTTCTTTTTGCTATCCTATGAAAGGCATAGCGTCTATAAAAATAAAAGATCGAAATTGATCGCAGCCACTTGGTAATTTAGTGCTTTAGATTTTTGTTACAGTAATTATTTGTACTTCTACAATTGCGATTGTCAAATGCTATGGAAACCGCTTAGACACAACGGATTTATGTAAGCCACAAATCGAAATGAGTTCGATTGCATCATGATTAGTTCCGAAGATGGCAATAAGTCCAAGTAATTAATCTTAACGAAGAACCTTAATTTGATTCAAACATATTGAATATTTTTATATGTTAAAATCTATTATCAAATTCAATCTTCATTCATTGTACGGAGATTATAATATGAACAACAAAAGTGGATAATCACATGTCCTCGGCAACTATATCATAGAAATGGAACCATCAATGCAACGATAAGAACATCTTATAAAAATTTAAAAAAAAAAAATTAAAGAAGAACTCAAACCATAAAATAACAGCTACAATAAAACAATGACTAAAATATAGTACCACAATAAAGATTGCTTACAGTATGATTATTTATGGGGAACTAATTGAAAATTCACTTGACCCACATAGAAAAACCTCCGCTTTCAACATAATGAACCATCTGTACATGTTAGCTAGTATCTATTTTTTCTCATGTATGTTGGTGCTAATAAAAATAGTGCTCCTTGCTGAAATTGAAATAAGTAACCTCAAGAAAAAGAATATTATGAACAACTTTTTTTTTTCTTTTCTTTTTTTGTTTGCCTTTTTTCCATGCGCCGAGGGTCGATTGGAAACAGCCTCTCTGCCCTCTCGGGTAGAGGTAAGGTCTGTCTACATATTTCCCTCCCCAGACCTCACCTTGTAGGAATATACTGGGTTGTTGTTGTTGTTGAACACAGCAGGGCACTTCTTAGCACAATATTATGTGTCATATACATTCTAACTGACACATACATTTGGATGAAGGGTGTTTGTAGCATTATTTTATTAAACTTACAGTTGTTGCTTCATAGAGAAGAATAATACACCTTTTTCGACGGGATATTTGAGAGTTGGTTAATCTATTTTTGCAATTGGAGAAGCACTTAGCCTCCAAATATGTGTATCGTGCTTCACCTTGGACCAAAAAAAAATTCCTAGAAAATATCAAGTTAAGCAACAACACTTTAAATTTGCCTCCATATCTGTTGCACCTCAACGATAGACTTGTTGCACCTCTGCTACTATGATTTGTATGAGCAACTTTCACTCGGTCCATTCAGAAGTAAAACATGACTCAATTTTTACAAAAGAAAAACTTCTTTGCTTATTCAAATAATCATCAATTTAAGTCTCAGAATAAATTTGATAAATTTAGAAGCTATGAGAAAAATACTGCTAAACATATGAACTGGAATTAAAAATCGATCAAATACTATATATGAAGAACAAACCAAATGAAGAAGTTGTGTACCTTCAAGGATCAATGCTCTATTCCTATTACTCCTTTTTATGTAATAGACCGTGAAAAAGAAACTCACTTGTTAATAAATGAAAGTTCCTACGAAGACGATGGCAGCTCCAAATGCATTGATGAGCCGGACATGTATTTGGAAGATTATTATGATGGAGGTAACAATGAAATATATCCGATTTATTGTATTTATATGCTAAACATCATGTGAGAAATCTCATCTAATGATATAAGTGATTGTTATGTCCTATGTTGATACTCTCTCTATACAAAAGCCAAAGACCAAAGCTGCAAAGCAGTTATTAGGATAGTCATAAAATGTTTCGTGAAATACTTGTAATATAAACATTTATCCAAGTAAGGAAACTGT
>JASVEL010000320.1:0-57972 GCA_032618575.1 Nicotiana noctiflora | reverse complement strand
AAAAGATTATGAATGAAATTCATCAATCCCGATATTCCATCCATCATGGCTCAACAAAGATGTATCATGATGTCAAGGAGCAGTATTGGTGGGATAATATGAAAAAGTCTATTGCAGAATTTGTTGCCTAGTGTCCCAATTGTCAACAAGTAATGATAGAACATCAGAAACCCGGTGGATTGCTTTAGAATATAGAGATTCCGACCTGGAAATGGGAGGTGCTTAATATGGACTTCGTTATTGGATTACCTCGATCTTATCATAAGTTTGACTCTATATGGGTGATAGTTGATCGACTTACAAAATGTGCTAATTTTCTGCCAGTTAAGACAACTTACTCGGCTAAAGATTATGGGAAATTGTATATCAAGGAGATTGTTAGGCTTCATGGTGTGCCGGTATCTATTATATCAGATCGAGGAGCTCAATTTATGGCTAAATTTTGGAGGTCTTTTCAGAAATGTTTAGGCACACAGGTGAATCTCAGCACTGCATTTCATCCACTGACTGACGGACAGGCTGAACGTACCATTCAGACATTGGAAGATATGCTACGAGCATGTGTTCTAATTTTTAAGGGAAATTGGGATGACCATCTTCCACTCATAGAATTTGCCTACAATAATAGCTACCATTCCAGTATTAAAATGGCCCCATATGAGGCACTATATGGGAGGAGATGTAGATCACCAGCTGGATGGTTCGAAGTCGGTGAAACAGAATTATATGGGCCAGATTTGATTTACCAAGCCATTGAAAAGGTGAAAGTGATATAGGAACGATTGAGGACGGCACAAAGCAGGCAAAAGTCTTATTCCGATGTCCGACGTCGTGATCTAGAGTTTGAGGTTGGTGATTGGGTTTTCCTGAGGATCTCACCCATGAAGGGTGTTATGCGTTTTGGGAAGAAAGGTAAGATGAGTCCAAGGTATATTGGTCCGTATAAAATTCTTCAACGAATTGGACAAGTTTCTTATGAGTTAGAATTGCCATCCAAATTAGAATTTGTCCACCCGGTATTCCATGTATCTATGTTGAGAAAATGTATTGGAGATCCTTCTCGAGTTGTCCCTATCAAAGATGTTCAAGTTACAGAGGATCTATCATATGAAGAAGTGCCAGTGGCTATATTAGATCGACAAGTCCGCAAGCTGAGAACAAAAATTGTAGCTTCCGTCAAAGTATTGTGGAGGAACAAGAATATGAAAGAAATGACATGGGAAGCGGAAGAAGAGATGAAGTCTAAATACCCTTACCTATTCTAGAATGATAATAACAAGGATGTTGGTGGGAAGCAAGATACATTGTAAAGGTGAAACGGCTTTATGAGGTAAGCAATAACTTGAGAACACTCTTCCTTAATACACAATGGTGATATGTAAATAATGTCCATGTCCATAATGCTTTGTGTAGCCTTGTGAGGCCATACTTTGGGGTTCACTGCTTGCAAATTTTGCTATTGACCATTTTATAGGGAAAAATTGGCCAAAAATTTCCGCTGGAATCCACGATGATTTGGACTCCCTATAAACCCTTACATTCGAGGACGAATGTTCCTAAGGGGGGGAGGGTGTTAAAACCCATATCCACACACATTAGTTCATGCCATAAGTTAGTTAACAAAATCCAAGAAGGAATTATCCTTGAGATGATAAAAAGTTAATCCGATTAATCTTAAGTGATACGAGGGTGTATAAGGGTGATTAAGAAGTATTAGAAGTTAAACGAATCAAGGATGCTGTAACTCGTACTTTTGGGTATACCTATAGATGCTTAATATACTCATGAGGTCATGTTTTAAGGTATTTGAATCATATAATATCCGTATCATAAGTCTTGAATTCAAACGAGTTATGAAACAAAAGTCGACAAAAGTTGTTGCAACTTAGGTTCATAGTTTTACTTAAACTTTAGGTCAAACGTTATTACGATTTTCTCCCAATATATTTGGAATTACGGAGTGATCTACCCACCAAATTGAATATCTATGAGTCTAATTTCCAACTCATTAAACCGTTTATCAATACGACATTGGAATAGAGAGATACAGACATTTCCGTGAGACTGCACAAGCTACTAGGTGACAAGTAGGTGGGTCAGCTAGTTGGTTAAATGACGGCCCAAAAGAGGCAGATTCGGGTCAGAAAAGGAGTCCATTAAAAGGCTTATCTTCTGCAATATATCCCTCATTATATTCACAAATAACCAGACCTAAAACCCTGCAAACTTCCTCCCAAAAATTATCCACAAACCCTAATTGATTTTCCCTCTCTTTCAAGTTCAAATTGGGGATAAACACTAAAGTTTGATGAACCAAGATAAAGGCTGAGTTATCCAACAAGTAAGGTGAGTTTACTGCTATATTTCATACATTTATTCTTCTGTGAATTCATGGTAATTCGTTATATACACATAAGAACTCACGGGATGGTGATCGGAAGCCGTGAGTTCAAGTTATTCACTTGTAGCGGACTGTTTTGTGGACTATTTTGTGTTGCTGTTGGGCTGCGTTTTTATTACTATTTTGTGGAGTATTGGAGGAGGCAGAGTGTGGAGAAACACCATATATATGTTGGGTTGTGGTCTGCTAGTTCTTCGTAATATTTTTGGGTCATTTGATACGACTATAGTGGCCGTCGTATGTATGAAGTAATTAGGTTGTGTGTGGACTGTTTTGGGAGGCTCAATATGTTTATTATTGATGTTGTTTAGGCTGTTTGGTGATTGTTTTGAATGGTGTGAAGTCATATATATAGGGGAGGTGCTGTCCGTTTCATCACAAAATAGGTTGCGGTTGGTATATAATAGTTGCGACGCTTAAACATTAACGATAGTGTCATTTCTCCTATTGTAGACCAAGGAGTCGTGATGTTTGCATAGCTCGAGGTTGGGGCAGTATATACAAGGTATGTGAGGCTATCCCTTGCCTTCTTTTGCACGACTCCGATTGTACATAATGTAATGAACGAGCTTCCAAAGATACTCTATTCTTAGAAGCTAAGTAGTACTTACATTATTTCCCCTCTTATGAAACGATTGATGTTGATGTTGCTTCTCTTATTCTTATGTTGTCAATCTTGTTGGTACTTCCTGATTCCTATAAGGTTCATAGTGAAGTGTTAGTCCTAATAAGGTGTACATAGGATACGAACTTTACGTCACTCCGAAAGGTCTACAAGGCGATTCCATGAGTCGAGCATGCATTATATATATGTATCTATTTTACTCTACCGAGCCGCGCTATAGTCGGCCGGGTACCGCACCTATTATGCAACCACTGATCAGTTGGGTTTTACCGAGCTCCACGTGGCCGGGTACGATTCTACCGAGCCTTATAATGGCCGGGTATGTTTTTACCGAGCCTATTACGGCCGGGTACGATATGATGATGATGATGCCCACAGAGGCGTATGTTTTAAAAGATTATGTATTTATACATATGTATCATGCATTTCATGTCAGTAGCCCTCAGAGGTACTCAGATGTTACAGGTTGTATATTCTCTATCCCTGCTTACATTACTGTTCGTATTTATGGTTCTCTGCCTTACATACTCAGTACTTTATTCGTACTGATGTCCTTTTATTTGTGGACGCTGCATGTCGTGCTGCAGGTCCTGATAGACAGGCAGGTGTAGCTCCCCCATCACAGTAGGTTGTCCAGTTCAGCGGTGATTGGCGAGATCCCTTCTCCGGACTTGCCTTGGTCTTGGTATGCATTTTTGTTATAGACATTATGGGTATGTCGGGGCCCTTTTCCGGCTATGTTGCAGCACTTATGTTCCTTTAGAGGCTCATAGACAAGTGTCGACTCATGTATAGTTTGGTGCTGATTTTTGTTGTATAGTCCTTCATTTTAGCGTGGTAGCTTGTACCATATGTATATAGTTTCTTGATTGTCTGGTCATCTCATGTTATGTAGGTTCATGCCATCATATTTTATTGTTGGTTGTCCATGATCCATGTCTACTATTTATATTACTCTCGTCAGCCCTAAAAGATAATAAAGAAGGTTAGATAAAATGTACGTTGGTGCTCGACAAGTATGGTCGGGTGCTAGTCATGGTCCTCCAGTTTGGGTCGTGAAAAATTATTTTTCAAGTTAAAAAAATATAATATTAAGAAGTCCATACAAGTGTTTAAGCAAGCACAATCAAAGCTAAATCCTAAACAAGAATAAACTTGCTAGACTATATTGTAAAAAATCGACTCTAGTATAGCGGGATTATCCTTTGTAGATTCCTCAGGCAAAATCGAAATAATATTACCATGTCATGCATTACTTGCAAATATCAGATCAAGAGGCATGATATTGTTAGTAATAATAACAAGCGGTGTACCATCAATAATTTTATTACGAGGTCATACGACTGACTTTAGATTTGATATACCTCTTCAGATAGCTGAAATATCCATTACAAATATATCAAATCATATCAATAGTGCTAATTTATAAGAAAAACAAAAGTGATAATATGGGATGGAGCGCTTTTGGTTAAGATTCAAACGATCGAAATAATCACCCAGAGTTTTAGAGAAATATTGGATATTGATGAACCGTTTGGTGGAAAGATAATAGTTTGGGAGGTGATTTCTGTCAAATACGATCAGTAGTTCCAAAATTGACCAAAGCAGAAACTATAAAAGCTAGCTTGCCAAAATTATACTTATGACCTCAAATGAAAAATATTCAAGTGACAAGAAATATAAAAGTAAGAACAAATCCAACATTCAGTGACTTTTTGCTTCGTGTTGGAAATGAAGAAGAGCATCGAATAAAAGATGATTTGTTCTTCTAAAATACTTGTTTATCAACCCAACGGTAATAGTAGTGCATTTAATAAAAAAAATATTTTCATCATTAGATTAAAACGTAATTTGTGCAAATTACATGATAGAAATTAAAGAGCTATTTTTGCTTGCAGAAATGAATATATTGATCAACTAAATAAAAGGTTGATTGCTACGTTTTATGGTAAAAATAAAATATTTTTCAGTGTTGACTCAGCAAAAGATGATAGTAACAATAACTACCAAGAAGAATACTTAAATACTTTAATACCAAATAGTCTTCTGCCATACATGTTTGTTGTGAAGTTGATTATTTTCTGATGTGTGTTGGCGTCACCATATATATAATTGTAACGACCTGGTCGGTCATTTTATGAGTTATAGCCCCATTTATTCCATTTCTGCTTCCTTATGTGTTCCTCAGTTGTTCGTATCATTTTGGTTGATTCAGGTTTGGAGTGGTTTCGGTGTGAAATGAGACACTTAGTCCCCTATTTAGAAGTTTAAGTTGAAAAAGTCAACTAGATGTTGACTTATGTATAAACAATCTCGGATATGCATTCTGATAGTGCGATTAGCTCCGTTTGATGATTTGAACTTGGGAGCGCGTTCAGAATGTGATTTGGAGGTCCGAGGTGGAATTTGACTTGAATTGGCGAAATTGAAAATTTGGCGTTTTCAGTCGGTAGTGGAAATTTTGATATTGGTGTCGGAATGGAATTTTGGAAGTTCGACTAGGTTCGTAGTCTCATTTGTGATGTGTGTGCAAAATTTCAGGCCGTTCGGATGAGGTTTGGTAGGTTTCGGCATCGTTTGTGGAATTCGAAAGTTTAGAAGTTCTTAGGCTTGAATCTGAGGGTAATTTGGTATTTTAATATTGTTTTGAATGTTTCGAAAGTTCGACGAAATTTGTATGTTGATACGTAACCTGTTGGTATTTTTGGTCGAGGTTTCGAGGGCCTCAGGTTGATTTCGGGAGGTTGATGGAACAAGGTTGCGTATTTGATTGAAACTATATGATACTTATGTATTTTAGAATTTTTTTAATAAATTGGGCTGAATGCCATATTTGGGCCTTGTGCCAGAGTTTTTTTGACCATTAGGAGCCTTTTCATAGTGTTTTGATTGAAAATCTATACTCAGTCATGCTATGTTTACTGATTCCATAACTCATTCTTTATTACCCTGTTTTGATACATATAAAAATGTTACTTTGGGGTCTGTTTAAATGATAGTTGGATTGAGAAGTTTATGTTTGAGTGAGGTCGAGGACCTATTTTGTGAGGATATTATGGGATTGTGCTGCGCGCCACAACAAGTTGTTATTGATTCATGACTTTGTGAGGCCGAGGGTCTGATTGATTTATGCACGAGGTGGCTTGTTATAGTGCATGGGTTGTAGGAGCCCCTCCGGAGTCTGCACACCCCCAGTGAGCGTGGATACCCTGAGTGAGTGATATGAGATATGCCTGAGGGGCTGTATATGAGTGACTGTGAGGTTTGCCCGAAGGGCTGTATATGAGTGGTGTTCTGCCAGAGGGGCTGCTATGAGAGATGTTTTGTCTGAGGATTCTTTTATGATTTTAATCACTTTTACTTTTGCATTGAGCCTTTGTTAAAACTGTTGAAAAATATCTTCAAATGATTTTTACCGAAAAACTTTTAAACGAGATGATTTGACTCACATATCGATTCGAAAGCATGTTGTGTTTACTGAGATTTTAGGATGTGGACTTTATGTGTTTACTACTCGTCACTACTGCTCAGTCTTTATTTACCTTTATTACTTACTGAGTTGGCGTACTCACATTACTCCCTGGACGTTGTATGTAGATCTAGGGGTTGCTGGATGTGCTAGCGAGTGTTGATTTCATACGTTGCGGATTCGTTGGAGTTAGCGAGGTAGCTGCATGGTGATTGCAGCCTTGCTCTTTCCCTCCTATATTCCTATAGATGTTATTAGTTGGTTTCCAGACTGTATTAGTCTTAGCATTTTCAGACAGTTCTTAGTAGAAGCTCATGACTGGTGATACCCCAATATCGGGCTTTTCTTTTCGCACTTTTTTATTCAAACTTACCTTATGAAGTTTTATTAATTAAATAGCTTGGTGAAATCTTTAATCGAATATATCATGTTTTTTTTGGTAAAAGAGTCAGCTTTCCTAGTTCCACGATAGTGCCATCACGACATATCAGTTTGGGTCGTAACAAGTTGATATTAGAGCCTAGGTTACATAGGTCTCACGAGTCATGAGCGGGTGTAGTAGTGTCTTGCAAATCAGTATGGAGTCATTTGTACTTATCTCCGAGAGGATGCAGAACTTTTAGGAAAACTTCACATTCTTGAATTTTTGTCATGCGAATATGTTGATTCTAGTGACTAAACTTATGTTATTCCATTCTCTCATAGATGGCAAGGACATGTGCTGCCGGTAAGGACAAACGACCACAAATACCACTAGTTGGGGCGGCGAGATGCCGAGGTAGCGCTCGAGGCAGTGGTAGGGGAAGGGGTGTAGCGTGCACATCAGCTAGGGTAGCACCTACAGATATACCAGTCGCCCCAATTCATGATCAGGTCCCAATTGTGGATGCTCCAGCGGGACCAGCTCAGGCACCGGCTGTGCCTATTGTTATCCTAGGTCTTCAGGGGACCTTAGCTCAGATTTGGACATGTGTACCAGTCTTGCTTAGGCGGTTGCTGTTTCTACTAAAATAACTACTTCCCAGGCCAGGGGAGACACATAGAATCCCACCGCCCGTACACCAGAGCAAGTTGTTCAGGGACTGTAGACAATAGAGGCACACCAGCCGACCTGTTGCTCCTGCTCAGGACTATGTAGTATAGTCATGCCTGATGAGGAGTAGCGTAGGTTGGAGAGGTTTGGTAGACTTCAACCTCTGACTTTCTGTGGTACAAAGGGTGAGGATGCTCAGGGTTTCTTTGACAAGTGCTAGAGGATTCTATGTACAAGAGGTATTTTTGAGACCAGTGGGGACTGATTCACCACCTTACTACCTTTCAGTTCTCTAGAGCTGCCTTTACTTGGTGGGAGGCTTATGAGAGGCATAGGCTTTTTGGTGTAGTGCCCCTTACCTGGAAGCAGTTATCTGTTCTCTTTCTGAAGAAGTATGTGCCGCAGTCTCGAAAAGGAGCTACGCAGGTAGTTTGAGCAGTTTCGTTAGGATGATATGACTGTGACGCAATATTAGATGAGGTTCTCTAAGTTGTCCGTCATGCTATCTAGTTGGTTCCCAAGGTCAGGGAGAGGATCACCACCCGCCTAGTCAGCTAGGGGTAGAGGATAGTCAGGTAGGGGGCACCCTAGAGGGGGAGGTCGATCAGGCCCATTTTTGTGCACTCCCAGCCAGAACAGATGCTATTGCTTCAGTGTTGTGATCACAAGTATTGTCTCTGTTTTCCACATGGATGCCTCTGTATTATTTGATCATGGTTCCACTTTTTCATACATGTTATCAAATTTTTCTCATTATTTGGATATGCCCCGCAAGTCTCTTATTTCATCTGTTTGTGTATCTACTTTGGTGGTTAATACTATTGTTGTGGACCACGTATATCGATCTTGTGTAGTGATTATTGGGGGTTTGGATACCAAAGTGGACCTTTTGCTGCTTAGTATGGTTGATTTTGATGTGATATTGGGCATGGATTGGCTGTCTCTGTGTCATGCTATTCTGCACTGATGAAGGTGACATTGGCTATATCGAGGGGTACCACGGATTGAGTGGCATGGTTCGACGAATTATATTCCCAGTAGAGTGATTTCATTTTTGAAGGCCCAACAGATGGTTGTGAAGGGTTGTCTCTCTTATTTGGCCTTTGTGAGGGATGTCAATGCAGAGACTCCTACCATTGATTTAGTTGTGGTGGAGAGAGATTTTCTGAATTTATTTCCTGCAGACCTGCAAGGCATGTCACCAGATAGTGATATTGACTTCGGTATTGATTTGGTGCCGGCACTCAGCCCATTTCTATTCCATATCATATGGCACCATCAAAGGTAAATGAGCAGCTTCAGGAACTCCTTGATAAGGGGTTTATTCATCCTAGTATGTCACCTTGAGGTACACCTATTATATTTGTGAAGAAGAAGGATGTTACTATGAGAATGTGCATAAAATACAGGCAGTTGAACAAAGTCACAATAAAGAGCAAGCATCCTTTGCCTCGTATTGATGATTTATTTGACCGACTTTAGGGAGCGAGAGTGTTCTCTATTATTGATCTCAGGTCAGGGTATTGCTAATTGAAGATCAGGGATGCAAACATTCTTAAGACAACTTTAAGGACTCGATATGGTCATTATGAGTTCCATGTGATGTCTTTTGGGCTAAACAATGCCCCAACAACGTTCATGCATTTGATGAACAACTTTTTTGGCCTTATCTCGACTCGTTTGTGATTGTATTCATTGATGATATTCTGGTGTACTCTCTTAGTTAGGAGAAGCACTCTGAGCATTTGAAATTGGTACTACAGCGGTCGAGAGAGAAGAAACTTTATGAAAAGTTCTCCAAGTGTGAGTTTTGGCTCAATTTAGTGGCATTCTTGGGGCACATGGTGTCCAGTAAGGGTATTCAGGTTGATCCGAAGAAGGTAGAGGCGGTCCAGAGTTGGCCCAGGCTGTCCTCAACCACATAGATTTGTAGTTTTCTTGGGTTGGGAGGTTATTACCATCGGTTCATTCAGGGACCTTCATATATTACATCACCCTTGACCAAATTGACCCAAAAGGGTACTCCTTTCAGGTGGTCGGATGAGTGTGAGGTGAGCTTTCAGAAGCTTAAGACTGCCTTAAGCACAACTCCAATATTAGTTTTTCCATCAGCTTCAGGTTCTTATACATCATATTGTGATGCTTCTAAGGTTGGTATTAGGTGTGTGTTGAGTAGGAGGGTAGGGTAATTGCTTATGCTTATTGTGAGTTAAAGCTCCATGAGAAGAACTACCCTGTTCATGATTTGGAGTTAGCTGCCATTTTTCACGCGTTGAAGATTTGGAGGCATTATCTCTATGGTGTGTGTTGGCCCAAGTTCAGTTTAAGTTTTGAAGATTGACAAATAAATATTAGGGAAAGACCTGGTCCTTCATGAGAGACACAATTAGTCATAACCATTGCGCATGGAAGGCACGTGAGGAAGATATGTACTAAAGATTATGCAGCAAATATCTTCTGAATGGAATCGAAAAAGGTTGCATTGAGTTCTAAGGAGGACAGTCTCCTTATGATAAGAGAACACAATCCTAAGCTAGGATAAAGATGGGAGTTTGTATTAGTTAACGACTCAAATCGACTAAGGATAAGCATTAGAGTCTCGATCAAACTCTAACTGCTGATCTATTAAATAACTAAGTTGTTCTCTTTTACAGGTAATGCACATAAGCAGAAGTTAAGCATATTTGAGAGAAAAAGATCAAGTCTGATTTGCAAGCAACATATGCGAGATACAAGTGTGCACGTTTGAAGCTAAATGAACTAAGATAGAAGAACCAGTTTCATCATTGTGTTTATTCTAAGTTTAGTTCAATTGTAGTAGGTTTTCATATTGAACCTTTGAGCTTTCTTAGAAGCAATTGTATTAGGTACTCTAAGTATTCAATTTAGAGTTAACTTGAAAGTGTCGCAATAGTTGAGGATGTGTGCCACACTAGGATTAGAGTTAATCCTTAGGTTTACAAAGAGTGTTTGTAAATGCAGTTTTTTGCTCAGTGATTTTAGTAGAGTTTGGGAAAATCCTACTGACTAGTAGGTCGTGGTTTTTTCACCTTTTGAGCCAGGTGGTTTCCACGTAAAAATCTTAGTGCACTTTACTTTCAGCATTTATTATTTTGCAAACTGCTGTAGTTAGAACACTTAGAAGAACCAGGTTCTTCTAACGCAAAAATTAGGTACCATACAAATCACCCCCCTTTTGTGTGGTATTGAAGTTTAAAACATCAATTGGTATCAGAGCAGGTTATCCTTGAAGAGGTTAACACCTTAGGAAAAGATCAACATGAGTGCACCACTGGGAACTGGAAGGGCAATCCACTGCCAGACCTCCCCTCTTCAATGTCCTCTACTACTCCTGGTGGAAAAATAGAATGAGGGACCATATCATGGGCGAAGACTATGAGCTTTGGGATATCATCACTGATGGTCTTTTAGCCACAACCAAAAAGAATGCTGAAGGAGTGGATGTTCATAAAACAAGAGTAGATTGTACTGCTGAAGATCTAAGGAAATGGGAGAAAAATGCAAAAGCCAAGAAATGGTTAGTGTGTGGACTTGGTCCTGATGAGTACAGTAGGATTTAAGTTTGTGCTACTGCCAAGGAGATTCGGGACACTTTACAAGTGGCTCATGAAGGAACACCTCAAGTGAAAAGGTCAAGAGGAACACTACTGTATTCTCAATATGAGAATTTTACTATGAAAGATGGAGAAACTATCCAAGAAATGTATACTAGATTCACTACACTAACAAATGACCTTGGGTCTCTTGGAAGGACTATCCTGGAATAAGACAAGGTGGAGAATATTCTAATTAGAGTTCTGCCAATCTCCCGGGAAAGCAAAATCACTGCCATTCAGGAATAAAAGAACATTGCTACCCTAAATTAAGATGAACTAATTGGAAATCTCAATGCCTATGAATTGAGAAGGCAAACAATGAATATGGATGCTCCAAAGAAAGAAAAAAGTCTGGATTTCAGAATTTTAGAAGGATCAGATCTTGAAGATGATGAAATGGCTATGATAACCAGAGATTTCAAGAAATATCTTATGAGAGGAAAATGTGCTTCAAAAGGAACAACAATCAACAAATCTAGGGCTCATGAGAAACAAACCAATGAAGGTTGTTACAAGTGTGGGAAGACTAATCACCACATCAGAAACTGCCCTCAATGGGAGATTGAATGGAAGAAAGAAAGAGCAGAAAGAAGAAACATGAAGAAGGAATAGGTTCAACCAAAAAGGAATAAGGGATCAACTAAATATATGGTTGGTGCATGGGGAGAAACATCAGATGAGGACTTATAAAATGAAGCTGAAGATGAGCAAGCTCTTATGGCCATTGGAGAATCAGAAGATGAACAGGAGGTAAGTATTCTACACCTTAAAGAAAAGATTAAGTTCTTGTCTAAAGAAAAACTGGCCGATTTGCTGATGGACTTCATAGATGAGTCTAAAATAATAAACAGTGAGAAAGATGTTCCGTCTAAGGAATGTGTTATCCTAGAAGAGAAATGTAAAAGGCTAGAGTCTAGGGCCGATGAGGGTGACAACACAAATACTGAGTTGAAGAACCAGGTTCTTCAACTTGAAAAATAAGATTCTAGAACTCAGATATGAAAATATTAAACTGAAATTAGGTAAGAAAAAGGCTGATCAATCATTTCTCACCTTAGAAGAAAATCTAGGAAAAATGAAAGATGAACTGTAAAAGAAAGATGAATTGATTAAAGTCTTAAATGAAGATTTAGGAAAGGTAAAGCATGAACTAGACAAAACATGCAAATGGAACAAGGCATCTGATGCACTCTCCCGGCTGCAAGAACATCATAGTAGAAATAAGAGAGGACTTGGCTTTGGGACACAAGCTCCAAAATGGGATCCCAAAAATAAGTATCTCACATTTCCTGAGAATAATATCTGCACTCACTGTGGTAAGACTGTCCATTATAAAAACGAATGTAATGCAAGAGAAAATGCCAGTCAAAAGAACAAAGCCTTTGTTCAAGAAAAGCACAAACGGTTAGGCAAAGAAAAATTTGATTCATATTTTTGCCCATAGAAATGGACCCAAACTAGTTTGGGTTCCTAAAACTAACCCATGATTTTTTTTTTGCAGGACCAAGTGAAGGGAAGTAGCCAAATATGGTACATGGATAGTGGCTGCTCAAAACATATGACTGGTAACAAGAACCAGTTCCTTTTACCTAAGAACTTAAAAGAAGGTAATGTCTCCTTTGGAAATGGAAAGAATGGTGAGATCATTGGTGTTGGAAAGGTAGGAAAGATAGGCTCTCATTCCATTGAGAATGTCTATTTGATAGATAGTTTAAAATATAGCCTGATAAGTGTGTCATAACTGTGTGACAGAGGTAACCTTGTGGATTTCACTTCCACAAAATGTTTTGTGATTAGCCTTACAACTGACAAGATTGTTTTGCAGGGAAGGAGAGTTAACAATATTTACATTGTAGATTTGTCAACTCTCTCTGAAAATGAACTCACTTGCTTGAGTGTGGTAATTAATAATCCCCTCCTTTGGCACAAAAGACTCGGCCATGCCAGTCTAAATCAATTAAACAAATTAGTTTCCAAGAACTTGGTGATAGGGTTACTTAATATCAAGTTCAAGAAAGACAAAGTTTGTGAGGCATGTGCAAGGGGGAAGCAGGTAAGGTCATCCTTCAAACCTAAGAAAAGGGTAAGTACTTCCAAGACGTTGGAACTGGTTCATATGGATCTTTGTGGTCCAATGTGTTCCATGAGCAGAGGTGGTAAAAGATATGTATAGTGCTAGTTGATGATTATTCTAGATTTACCTGGGTATTTTTTCTAACTTCTAAAGATGAAGCATTTGAAATGTTCATTGCTTTTATTAGAAAAACCCAGAAGCAATTAGGAAATCAACTTGCATCCATTAGGTCTGATCATGGAACTAAATTTGAAAATGCAAAGTTTGCTGAATTTTGTGATGAAAATGGAATAGATCATAATTTTTCTGCCACTAGGACTCTTCAGCAAAATGGGGTAGTTGAAAGGAAGAATAGGACCCTCAAGGACCATGTTATTTTCTAGTAAACTACCTTATAGCCTCTGGGCAGAGGCTATAAACACTGTTTGTTATATAATAAATAGATGCATAACTAGACCTCTTGTAGAGAAAACTCCCTATGAGTTACTTAAAGGGAGAAAACCAAATATATCCCATCTTAGAGCTTTTGGGTACAAGTGCTATGTGCATAATAATAGCAAAGACTCCCTTGGTAAGTTTGATCCCAGAAGTGATGAAGGAGTATTCTTGGGATATTCTTCACATAGCAAAGCATATAAAGTGTTTAATTAAAGAACTCTATGTGTTGAAGAGAGTGTACATGTTGTGTTTGATGAATCTAACGCTCTTTTTGAAAGACAGAAACATGAAGATGAAGCCATTGGACCGGTAAGACAATTGACTGAAGCCACAACACAAGTCAAGGTGGCATCAAAGGAAGGAGCAGGTGATGGAACAGGTCCTTTCACCCTCGGCAACCTGACAGGGGGAACCAATCTAAAGGATCCCGTATCTGAACCTGTTCCTCTGCAGCATAATAATGAAGGAGAAACTAGCAGAAACCAGATGGTAGGGAAATCTTACAAGTATCTGAGTTCTCACCCCATTGAGAACATCATCAATGATCCAACATCAGGGGTCAAAACAATATCACAACTGAAGAACCTGTGTGCATTTGATGCCTTTTTGTCCCCCATTGAACCTAAAAATGTGAGTGAAGCTCTACAAGATGCAGATTAGGTCAATGTTATACAAGATGAACTCAATCAGTTTGAAAGAATCCATGTCTGGCACTTGGTTCCACAACCTAAAGACAGGTCAGTCATTGGGGAAAAACGGGTCTTCAGGAACAAACTAGATGAAGATGGAACAATTACAAGAAATAAGGCAAGGTTGGTGGTTCAAGGCTATAGTCAAGAGGAAGGCATTTATTATGATGAGACTTTTGATCCAGTTTCTATACTTGAAGCAATTAGACTCTCATAGCCTTTACAGCACATATGGAATTCACTCTTCATCAAATGGATGTCAAAAGTGCCTTCCTAAATGGCTATCTCAAAGAAGAAGTGTTTGTGAGACAACCTCCATGATTCGAAAGCAAAGAATGTCCTGATCATGTATACAAGCTAGATAAAGCTCTCTATGGTTTTAAGCATGCCCCAAGAGCTTGGTATGAAAGATTATCAAAATTCCTTCTGGAGCATGGGTACAAATGAGGTAAAATTGACAACACTTTATTCCTAAGGGAAAAAGGTAAAGATCTTCTTGTTGTTCAAATATATGTTGATGATATAATATTGGGGCCACTACAGATAGGTTGAGCAAGGAATGTGCAAAATTAATGGGCAGTGAATTTGAAATGATTATAGTGGGTGAACTAAATTTCTTCCTAGGCCTGCAGATAAAACAAAGCTCAAATAGAACTATGATTCATCAACAGAAATATACAAAGGAACTAATCAAGAAGTTTAAAATGGAGGACTCTAAAGAAATAGATACACCTATATCAACTGCCACTAAATTAGATGCTGATGAACATGGTTCATCAGTTGATCAAAAGTTGTATAGGGGTATGATTTGTTCACTTTTGTATCTTACTACCAGCAGACCTAACATTGTTTTCAGTGTAGGACTTTGTGAACGTTTTCATGTAATCCAAAAGAGTCTCATTTGACTGCTGTCAAAAGGATACTGAGATACCTGAAAGGGACCACTGAATTATGCCTATGGTATCCTAAAGGTAGTAATTTTGATCTAGTAGGATATGCTGATTCTGACTATGCAGGTTTCCCAGTGGATACAAAAAGCACTTCAGGTATGGCTCACTTTCTTGGTTCATGTCTTGTATAATGGGCCACCAAGAAACAAAATTTTGTGGCCCTATCTACTGCTGAGGCTGAGTATGTGGCTGCTGCTTCTTGTTGTGCTCAACTACTATAGATCAAGTAACAATTAGTAGACTTTGGTATAGAAGTGGGATGCATACTAATATTATGTGATAACACTAGTGCTATAAGCATGACAAAGAACCCGGTTCATCACAAAAGAACTAAGCACATAGATGTTAGACACCATTTCTTAAGAGACAACTATGAGAAAGGACTAATCTCTATAGAATTCTGTGCAACTAATAAATAAATAGCTGACATCTTCACTAAGTCATTAAGTAGAGAAAATTTTGAAAGGAACAAGTTGGAGTTAGGGATGATTAAGTTCACCTAAAAGGTCCAGTTCAGAAAGCACAATGAAAAAGAATGAATGAAAAAAAAATTATATGAATTTCTTTTTGGTTAGGAGTTCTTAATTTTTGTGAATATTAGACTAATTTATCCTCAATCTCATACTGTAAATAGTATACTCTTGTGACATGTGTCTATAAAATTCACTAATCTCTTACGAAATTTCTATTTTGTCATTTGAGGCATAATCAAGAGAAGTTTCACTTGAAGAACCTGTTTCATCAAATTATGCTCATGAAAAAGTCCAGGTATGTTTCTATTCTTTGCACAATTAGAAAAATTTAATTATCAATCGTGAGCAAGAATCCTAGATATATCAAAAGTCCAAAAATTCTATCCGTTGAGCCAATTGAACCGATTTTATTGAAACTAGAATTCTAAATATAACGACACCCTTTCATAATTCTAGCAATTATATTTAATCCCTAAGGATACCGGAACTCTAAATTGATAAGACCTCTATGTTACTACTAAAAAGGCTACATTTTCTGAGCAATAATTACCCTCTTTTAAAACCCCAAAACACTCCTTAATTATCTATTCTTCAAAATTCCTGATCACCCCCTCTCTCATCTCTGAAACTCTTCAAAGCTTTCCACACCACTAAACTTCTCTTAGGGTTTTCAGAAATTACTCACCATGAAAAATCCCCAAGACAACCCTGGCATTCCACCACCCATTTCACCCAACACCTCATCTTCCATACCACTAGTCAAAAATCCAAAATCTAGATTCCGTCGCCAGAAAACGCTAGAAAGGAAAACTGTAGCCACTGGTTCTCCGAGGAAAGCCTTGAATGAAAAACTTCAGTCAAGTCAAAAGAAATCAGGCCCAGCAGTTGAGTCCAACTCTAGCTCTGAATCTGATAATTACACCTCCACCAGTGAAGGAGATGAACCTGGGTTTTTTGAACAGGACAAAACTCAAGAAAACCAAAAGGAGGTAAACACTTGTTATGTATTTTCATATGTGATTCAAAGAGAGGAAAATCGATTTGTTCTGATCAGGGCTACTAGAGATGTAGGTGGGAGTGATTCTGAAAAATTGAAGAAGAAAAAGAAGAAAGAGACTTTAGCCATATGTGGGAGTGGGGAAGAGGGAGTCATCAAAGTCAGGGGGAGGTGGATCAGGTGAGGCTGCTGAGGGGTTAATTAATTTGAGCAAACAACAAGATGAAACTAGTTCATCTGATGAAAAGAGTTTGGCTGAATTGTTGAAGAAAGTGGGGGATAGTTATGACCCAAAGAAACACAAGGCTTCATCACAAAAAACCCCTGCTGCATCCAAACCAACCAAGAAAAGTAAACAATCACCACCCAAGTCTACTGCTAGGATTAGAGCTACTAGAAGTAGGGTTAGGGAAAGTGAAGCAGAATTGAAAAAGGCCTTAGAAGAAAGTAAAAAAAAGAGGAAAGAAAAAGGGAAAGCAAAGATAGGTGAAAGCTCGGATGCTGTGGTTGAAGAAGAAGAACAAGAGATGGAACAAGTCCATCTAGAAAAGAGTCCTACTATGGAAGTCCCAACTACAAAATCCAAGGGAATCAGGACTTCTTCCAAGAAGCCCTCCAAGCCAGTGCCTGCTGAACCTATTCTTGCTAAGAGAACAAGGTCGGCTGCAAAAGGAAAACGAGTGAAAATTACTGAAGAAGATGATAAATGGAGTAAGGATGAAGGAGATGAATCTGAGAAGGAACAAGAGAGACATGCCATGTTTGGCAAGAGAAATATTTTGAAAGGAAGACACTCAAGAACCTGGAGGAGCCAGGTATGATAAGGCTTCTGAATGCACTAGAAGCACAGGGCTAGAAGGACATGGTCCTTCAGATGGATGGAAAATTGGCTAGGAATGAACTTGTTGAGTTCATGGAAAATGGGACAGTGAAAAATGGGATGGTTACTAGCAAAGTGAAAGGTGTCAAAGTGAAGTTCAGTGCTGCAAAGCTGGGTAAGATTCTAGGCATCCCTAGTGAGGGATATGATGATTATACAAGGCAGGGGGGGCCTTGCCTGGATGGATTGCCTACTGACCTTCAGATCATAAGAAAGTTTTGTGACACCACATCAGATGAAGAGGTACCTGAGGCCAAGGCAGTTCAGAAAAGTGAAATGAGGCTAGACCACAAAGTGCTCTTTGAGTTTCTCGACAAATGTCTTCTACCGAGACAGGAAAGAAGACATACAACAAATTATATAGATCTATTTCTTATGCAATGCCTGAATGAAGGGAACTAGATCAACTGACCTGCCTTTATTGTAAAGCTGCTTGAAAGGGTACTCAATGGTTCAAAAGCTCACGCCATTCCCTATGGATTTATCTTGACAACTGTGCTTGAAAGATTAAATATTCCCTTGAAAATGTGGGAAATGGCTTCGAGCAAAGAGCATTTTGGCAGAAAAATCCTTCAAGCTTGTGATTATAGGCTCAGTACAGCTCCAGTTGAACCTGATTCTTAAGAAAAAACTCCTGTGAATAGTAAGGTTAGAGCCTTAGTTCAGGAGGTTGGGGAAAAGGATGCTGAGATAGCAAGACTTCAGGCAAGAGTTACTGAATTGGAGGGAGAAAGAAATGGGTTGAGAGCTGAACTTGCAAAGGATAAGGAGAAAGAAAATGAAGGAATGCTCCAACAAATGCTAAACCCGTTACAAACCCAACCCTCTAGCTCTTCTAAGCCTTAGGTATCCTGTCCTAGTGTGCACCAGTCTAGACCCCCTCAGTGACCCAATTTGAAATTTTAGATGTTTATTTTCTTTTGCTCATGGTTTGATACTTTTATTTTTCTTATTGTGGAATGCATTGTAGAAACACCTTGCTAATCAACGAATGCATCTTTTCTTGTTTTTTGTTAATTCTGATCTTAATAGGTATTTTTGTTGAGTTGATTTTTGTTTAACTAAAGCATGTGTTCACTTGCAGTTGCCCCAGTGGCCATGAGTACTAATTAGGTTAATGAGATCACGTTATTTATGCAAGTTTTTGATGATGCCAAAAGGGGGAAGATATTGTGCTTAAAATTCATTATCTGAACAAGTGATGTTTATGACCTAACTTAAATCTGGCCCTTTATGAAAGTTGAAAATTTTCTAAAAATTTTCTAAGTATTGATATTTCAGCTGAGGTTCACAGGTACTCTGATCACTAAAAGCACAGAGTTTGTCATCATAAAAAAGGGAGAATTTCTTGGCCCAGGTTCAGTTGAAATTTTGAATGTTGACAAATGAACATCAGGGAAGGACCTGGTCCATCGTGAGAGACACAGTTAGTTATAACCATTGCACATGAAAGGTACGGGAGGAAGATATGTACTAAAGATTATGCAGCAAATATCTTCTGAATGGAATAAAAAAGGTTGCATTGAGTTCTAAGGAGGACAGTCTCCTTATTATAAGAGAACACAATCCTAAGCTAGGATAAGGATGGGAGTTTGTATTAGTTAAGGACTTAAATGGACTACGGATAAGCATTGGAGTCTCGATCAAACTCTAACTGTTGATCTATTAAATAACTAAGTTATTCTCTTTTACATGTAATGCATATAAGTAGAAGTTAAGCATATTTGAGAGCAAAAAGATCAAGTCTGATTTGCAAGCAACATATGCGAGATACAAGTGTGCACGTCTGAAGCTACATGAACTAAGATAGAAGAACCGGTTTCATCATTGTGTTTATTCTAAGTTTAGTTCAATTGTAGTAGGTTTTCATATTTTACCTTTTAGCTTTCTTAGAAGCAACTGTATTAGGTACTCTAAGTATTCAAGTTAGAGTTAAATTGAAAGTGTCGCAACAGTTGAGGTTGTGTGCCACACTGGGATTAGAGTTAATCCTTAGGTTTACAAAGAGTCGTTGTAAATGCATTTTTTTGCTCAGTGATTGTAGTGGAGTTTGGGAAAATCCTACTGAGTAGTAGGTCATGGAGTTTTCACCTTTTAAGCCAGGTGTTTTCCACGTAACAATCTCAGTGCACTTTACTTTTAGCATTTATTATTTCGCAAACTGCTGTAGTTAGAAGACTTAGAAGAACCAGGTTCTTCTAACACGAAAATTAGGTACCACAAAACCCCCCCTTTTGTGTGGTATTGAAGTTTAAAACATCAGTGTGTCTTGTGAGGTGTTTACTGATCATCTTAGCCTCTAAAAATTGTTTAATAGAAGGATCTCAATTTGAGGTAGTGGAGATGGTTAGATACGCTAAAGGACTATGATATTACTATCTTGTGCTATCCGGGGAAGGCCAATGTAGTGGCCGATGCCTTGAGTAGGAAGATGGTGAGTATGGGCAGTCTTGCATTTATTCCTGCTTGGGAAAGACCTCTTGCAATTGACGTTTAGGCCTTGACCAATCGGTTTGTGATGTTGGATATTTTGGATCCTAGTGGGATCCTAGGTTGTGTGGTTTTTAGGTCTTCCTTGTTTGATCATATCAGAGAGCGCCAGTGTGGTGATCCTCATTTACTTATTCTCAAGGACAAATTTTAGCACGATGATGCTAGAGATGTTACTATTAGTGATGATAGGGTATTGGGGAGCAGGGGCAGATATGTATGCTCTATGTAAATGGGCTTTGGGAGTCGATTCTAGAGGATGCCCATAGCATGTGATATTCTATCCATTCAAGTGCCTCGAAGATGTACCAGGATTTGAGGCAATACTACTTGTGGAAGAGAATGAAGAAAGATATAGTTGGATTTATGGCTAGGTGCCTCAATTGTTAGCAGGTGAAATATGAGCATCAGATACCGGGTGTCTTGCTTTAGCAGATAGATATTCCAGAGTGGAAGTGGGATCGAATCACCATGGTTTTCGTAGTTGGATTCCTATGGACCTTGAGGAAGTTCGATGTTATTTGGGTGATTATGGATCAGCTGACCAAGTCCTCATACTTCATTCCTATGTGTACTAACTATTCTTCAGAGCGGCTAGCTAAGATTGGTATTCGAGAGATTGTTCGCCTGCATGGTGTCCTCATTTCTATTATTTCAGATAGAGGCACTCAGTTTACATCGTAGTTTTAGAGGGTCGTGCTGCGAGAGCTATAGTTGAGTTGAGCATAACTTTTCACCCTCAGACAGGCAGACAGTCCGAGCGCACTATTCAGATATTGGAGGACATGTTGCGTGCTTGTGTCATTGATTTTGGGGGTTCATGGGACCAGTTTCTACTTCTTGCGTAGTTTGTATATAATAGCAGTTATCAGTCGAGTATTCAGATGGCTCCATATGAGCTTTATATGGGAGACGGTGTAGATCTCTAGTTGGTTAGTTCGAGCCGACCAGGCCCAGGCTTTTGGGTACAATGTTGGTAGAGGATGCTTTGGACAAGGTGAAAGTGATTCAGAAGCGGCTTCATATAGCTCAGTCAAGACAAAAGAGTTATGCTAACAGAAAGGTACATGATGTGTCTTACATGGTTGGCGAGAAGGTTTTACTGAAGGTTTCATCCATAAAGGGTGTATGAGATTTGCGAAGAAGGACAAGTTGAGCCCTCGTTTTATTGGGCCTTTTGAGGTGCTTCAGAGGATTGGGGAGGTGGCTTATGAGCTTTCTTTGCCACCTATCTTATCGGGTGTGCATTTGATATGTCATGTTTCTATGCTCCAAAAATATATCGGTGATCCGCCTCATACTTTGAATTTTAGCACAATTTAGTTAGGTGGTGATTTGACTTATGATGTGGAGCCAGTAGCTATTTTGGAGCGGTAGGTCCAAAAGTTGAGATCAAATAATATAGCTTCAGTTAAAGTGCAATGGAGAGGTCGGCTCGTGGAGAAGTCTACTTAGGAGATGGAATGAAAGATACGCAGCATATATCGGTATCCACACCTATTCGAGGCTTCAGGTATGTTTCTAGACTTGTTCGAGAATGAACGCTTATTTAAGAGAGGGAGGATGTAATGACCTGATCGGTTGTTTCATGAGTCATAGCCCTGTTTCCCCCCATTTATGCTTCCTTATGTGTTCCTCAACTGTATTTCATCATATCATTTTTGTTGGTTCAGGTCCGAAGTGGTTTCGGTGTGAAATGAGACACTTAGTTTCCTGTTTAGAAGTTTAAGTTGGAAAAGTCAATCAGATATTGACTTATGTGTAAATGATCTCGAATGTGAATTCCGATGGTTCATTTAGCTCTGTTTATGTGATTTTGGACTAGGAAGCGCATTCATAACATGATTTGGAGGTCCGTGTAGAATTGGCTTGAATTGGTCGGCATTGGAAATTTGGCATTTTTGGTTGGCATTGGAAATTTCAATATCGGGGTCGGAATGGAATTTTAGAAGTTTGAGCAGGTTTGCAGTGTCATTTGTGATGTGTGTGCAAAATTTCAGATCATGCGGATGAGGTTTGGAGGTTTCAGCATCGCTTTGCGGAATTCGGAAGTTAAGAAGTTCTTAGGCTTGAATCCGAGGGTAATTTGGTGTTTTGATGTTGTTTTGAATGTTTTGAAGGTTCAACTAGGTTTGTATGTTGATATGTGACTTGTTGGTATGTGTGGTAGAGGTCCCGAGGTCCTCGGGTTGGATTGGGAGGTTGACAGAACAAGGTTGGAATTTGAGAAATGCTGAAGTTTTCTCTTAACTTTCATAACCGCACCTACAGAGTTGGGACCGCAGGTGTAGGCCCACAGAAATGGAAAAAGTAGCCGCATAAGCAGTCAAATATGAGGAAGGCAGGAACCACATGTACGAGGATTGGTCTACATAAGTGGAATCTGGGATTTAAGTAAGAACCGCACCTGCGATGGATTTTCCGCAAGCACGACATCGTAAAATCGACATGTGGACCTCAAATGCGGAAGTTCTAGGTAGAATATATAAAAGGTGGACTTCACAAAATTTGGGTTACTTTTTACCATTTTTAATCGGCCTTGGAGCTTTTGAGAGTGATTTTGAGGAGGAATTCAAGGGTTTATCAGCAAGGTATGTGGTTTGAGCCTTAAAACTCGTGATTATGGTGATTTTTAGTTGTTTGAGCATGTAATTAGTAGGAATTAAGGGTGAAATGATTGGTTAGGATATGGAAATTGGAGATTTTGATTTGGGGATTTGAGGGACCATATGATGTCAGATTTTGATTAATTTGGTATGTATAGAGGAGTGAAAGGGGTTTAAAGTTTTGTGATTTTTGTCGGATTCTGAGATGCGGGCATGAGGCCGGGTTTGGATGAATTTTGGGATTTTGGTCTAAATTGATAGTTTTTCATATGAAATTGGTTCCTTGGCCTATATTGATTGCATTGTATTGCTTTTGGTTAGATTCAGAAGCGGAGTATGCACCCTTGGAGATTCTGACTTGGTCCATCTCGTAGCAACTGTAAAGTTGTGTATTTGGCTGAAACCATATGATATTTATGTGTTTTAGAAAGAATTTCTATAAATTGGGCTTAATACCATCTTTGGAACCTTAGGGGCCTTTTCTTATTATCCTCACACTGTTTTAATTGAAAATCCATACTCGATCATTCTATGTTTTCTAATTCTATAACATAGTCTTTATTACCCTGTTTTGATGCATATAAAAATGTTATTTTGGGGTAAGCACCCTATTTTGTATTGATAGCCCGAGTGGCTTCAGAGATTTATGACTGAGTGAGGCCGTGAGCCTACTTTTTGAGGATATTATAGGATCAGGCTGTGTGCCGCAATAGGTTATTACTGATTCTTGAGTTTGTAAGGCCGATGGCCTGATTGATTTCTTCCATGAGGTGGCTTGTTATAGTACCTGGGCTGTAGGAGCCCCTCCGGAGTCTGCACACCCCCAATGAGTGCTGGTATCCTGAGTGAGTGATATGAGATATGCCCAAGGGGTTGTATACGAGTGACTGTGTGGTTTGCCCGAAGGGCTGTGTATGAGTGATGTTCTGCTCGAGGGGTTGTTATGAGAGATACTTTTCATGAAGGCTTGTTTATTATTTTCATCACTTTTAATCTCTTTTGCATTGAGGCTCTATTGAAATTTTTGAAAAATATCTTCAAATTATTTTTACCGAAAATTGGGGTTTAAAACAAGATGATTTGACTCACATACTGATTCGAAAGCATGTTGTATTTACTGATATTTTAGGATCTGGACTTTATGTGTTTTACTGATCATCACTATTGCTCAGTCTTTATTTCCTTTTTTTACTAACTAAGTTGGCATACTCACATTACTCCCTGCATTATGTGTGCAGATCCAGGGGTTGCTGGACGTGCTAGCGAGTGTTGGTTTCATCCGTCCCGGATCCATTGGAGTTAGCAAGGTAGCTGCGTGGCAATCGCAACTTTGATCTTCTTCCTCATATCTTCCTATAGATGTTATTAGTTGGTTTCCAAACTATATCAGCCTTAGCAGTTCTGAACAGTTCTTAGTAGATGCTCATTGTTACACCTCTTTTTTACGCACCCACCCCGGAGGGTAAAGTGCGAGGGAGTGTCCCCAATTTAAGTGACAATGAGTCGCCACTTGGAATAAATTATGGTGTCCTAAGTAACCGATTTATTTAAATCCCAAATTGAGGAAATTTTGACTTTCCAAATGATGTCTACGAACTAGAAATTCTTAGTAAGGAATTCTGTTGACCCAAGGGAAGGTGTTAGGCACCCTCGGATCCCGTAGTTCTAGCACGGTCGCTTAAACTATTATATATGCCAAAGTATCTGATTTTATAACATGTTATAACCTTTGTTCTTTTAATCAATTTTAAATCGCTTTCATCAAATTATAATTATTATTTAAGCGAAAGTGAATGTCGTTTAAAGTATGTTTCAGATTGCGCTACATCAAATGAACCCACAATCCTAGGCACACTATATCCAATGTTTTAGGATTTGGATTTGAGTCGCATGAAATGCACACCCGTGTTTAGGGAGGTAACAATTATTACATACGCACCTAAAGAGTCTAACGCGCTATTATTTTGGGAAGGCCGTGAAATTCGCTAAACAACCTGTCCCGAAATCTAAGCATTTAAATAGGGATGCGCAATTTACGAATTTTATTTGACACGGCATACCTAGTTTTTATTTGAAAGTTCATATGCTATTTGTATTATTTAATGTGTCTCACCTTTGTCGACTAAAGGACTTTCCAATTAAATAAGGCACAAAGAGACTGCCACTATATCCGAATTAATGCATGAATTTAAACCATTATTCTATAGGCCCAAAATATATGAGATGAATCCACCTTTTATTTTTTATACTCTGGACCTAGATTGAGGCCCAAATTGAGAGTTCTACATGAAAGAAGAAGCTTAGTGCACATTGTTTCATATTGATAGCCATCTTATTATCAGATTCGAAACCAACCCGCCTTATCCATACAATTTCTACCTTTGAAATACAAGTTAACATTTAAGATACATATACAGATCACACCCATTACAATTCCTAAGTAGCTAATGAAACCTCGAATACAATTCGCTTACTATTTTTTAGCTAAACCATGCATTTACAATCCTAAGAAAACCGGATGCAAACTTTGAGTCAAAGGATCTCTTAATTTGACTATAATCTCAAGTTCCATTTACAACCTATTAACCCTTTTAAAAGCCTAAGCATGAATATGCGAGTTTGGATGCATGATACATAGAGATTTAGACTCAAACGTAAATAATTTGAACTAACAAACACACAACTCTTAATCACTGTCAAAACCCAACGAATTCATAGTTAAGTTGACATAAATAGATTTTTCAGTTAATACACACCCAACATCTTAAGTTAATACAAATGGCATCTAAACACTATATTGAATCAAATACCTTCAATACAAATCCCCTATCTAATCCTGAGATAGATATGGTAATTTATTCTATTAATCATACACTTAAAAGAACTAAACCAGGAAGGTGCAAGGGAACTTAAGGCAACAAACTTAAATTCGAAAAATTAATTTAACCAGCAAAGTAAACTCTCTTTCTTCAATTCAATTGAAAACCATATCTTTACAAACAAACCTTGTACATGCATCAGTTCCATTAAAGGTTCAATGTAATACTTGGGTAATAAGAGGAAATAAGAAGAAAATGAGGTTCAGTAGATGGACAAAGCAGCAGCAACAAAACAGCACCAGCAAAACCACTTTCAAACCGTGAAATGATACGCAACAGCTTAGAGAATCTCAATCGAACAAAAAATACCACAAGCCCCAAACTAAACTTCTACAAAACCCAAGTTCAGTCTATTTTTAAAACCCCAGATGGATCAACAGAATGTTTCAAGACTTGTAAAACTTTAGAAATCAAATCAAAAGGAAACAAAATTCAATGGACCAGTAGTCTTTTCAGTATTTCTCTCTATCTCCTCTTAAACTCTCTATATCTTTTTTCCACTCCTTTCTTAGTTCTCTTTCCTGCCTCTTTTTATAGACAAAACAGACCCTTTTGTTTTTAATTTAAAGCATTCAAACTTTCCAACCTGTTATTCCTTTAGCACATGTGCACCCCTTAATCTTTTTAATCATTCTCCCCTCATTCTTTTGCTTTCCCTCTTTTAAAAGTACTCATGGCAACATTCCTAAGCATTCCACTAGAGTGTCTAATTTTAATTCAAAGGTGTATTGGCAGCCTATTTATTTATTCAAATTCCCGTTTAAACCCATGCTACTTATAATTTTCCACTAGCAAAAGTGCTAAGCCAACCCATCATGAATAAACAAATACATTAGTTAGTGGTGTATTATTTCTCTTACTGACAACCCACTAACACTTAAACATTTCCAGCCTTTTAAAACCCAGAATATCCCTGAAAACTCTTATGATTGTATTACTCTAAGTTTAGAAGTCTGAAGTCATAGCCTATATAAGCTTACTCCTAAAACTAAATTCACGTTAAACTTACAGTTCTACAGCTATATCCAATTCATCCTAAATTCATTCATTGATCATGCAAGCAATCCAATGGCCTGAGTTGGTCATATTGGGAACCAATCCTGACCAACTTAAAGCCAAAGGATCATGCAAGCAATTAAAAATGCAAACAATGATCAAAGCAATACTGAACAAGCACATTGATACGAGTTAGAAACAGGCTAGGAATTCTACTGTAATGAGTAGACTTATGCTTTTTCTAGTTTTTTCAAGTGAGTTCAGTTGACGACACTTACTTAATTGACCATACGAGCTATAACATTTAGCTCACAATTAATAAACAAGATATATCAAGCAGGTTACCAGATGGCTTTCAGTGGATTTAGATGCAACAGGGAAGTTTAACATGAACTTAACTATTTTATGACTTCAAATAGGTTGAACACATAACTCACTATAGGTACAAGTGACAAATAACAACAACAACAACAACAACAACAACAACAACAACAACAACAACAACAACAACAACAACAACTACCTAGTGTATTCCCACAAAGTGGGGTCTGGGAAGGGTAATACGTACACAAGCCTTACCCCTACCCGAAAGGGCATAGAGGCTATTTTCAATCGACCCTCGGCTCAAGTGAAAGGGAAGAGAAAGAAGAGAAAAAGAAAAGGAAAAATAAAAGAGCATTAGTGACTCCAGCAGAAAATGCATAAACAGATAACTACACATAAAATCGTAAATTAAAAGGCATGCAATAACACCTAACAGTAACTACCATAGGGAGCACGATACAAAATGCAAGAAATCTATGGAGGGCCCTACCAAACCACACCTAGCCTCAGGAAATAAGTACAAAAAGCTCTAGAAGCCCCTATCCTACAACCCGAATTCTAGACCTCTAGACTTTTCTATCAAGGGCCATGTCCTCAAAAATCTGCATTATTGCCATATCCTGCCTAATCACCTCTCCCCAATACTTCTTAGGCCTCCCTTTGCCTCGCCCCGTGCCAACCACTGCCAGCCGCTCCTCACCGGGGCATCAGGGCTTCTCCTCCGCCCATACAAGTGACAAACAAACAGAAGAAAATGACCAAATAAAAGGTCTTATGTAGATGGACATCATTGAAATAAAAATAACAAAAAAATCAAACAAATTAACTAAACATGCAAGCAAACACAAATAGAACACAAACAAGAACAGAAGGAAGAAAAGAACTTATCTCGGAAGCTTAGGAACAAAAAATACCCAGGCTTGACATGACCCCTTTTGAGGTCAAACGGACTTTAATTGAAGTGTTCTCAACTGAGAACACCTCGATTAAGGACTATTAGACCCCAACCCTTTATTAATTTGGACAGACCCCCATGGTGTAATGTTCTAGGGTTCACACAGTCGATTTGGGGCTTGAAGTTTTCTGGTTAGATTCGAACAAAACCAAGCTCGGTTTGGTTACGAGAGAGGTTAGAGGTGTAACTGGTACGAATTTGGGTTTGGCTGGTATAGATTAGGTTTATGTTCGAATCTTCAAATGAAGATTCGAGATGTTTGGGGAAGATTCGGGGTTAATGGTTTATGGATTTGGATTCAGGGTGGCTAGATGGTCCTAGGGTGTTATTTGGGAGGCCGACAACGTCGTTGCCGCCGGGTTTCAGGCGAAAGGGCGGCTAGGGTTTGGTCTGGTTCATCTCTAAGCTCTAGAGAAAGACGATAGGGTGAGAATGGTTTGGTTTGGGGGCGTGAGGGGTAAGGGATTAGGGTTATATACAAGGGGGAGGGATTTGATCTTTGCTGTTGGATCAACCAAGATCAACGACCAGGATCCTGTACTTAAAGAAAATGGTACCGTTTGGTCCCGTTATGAGACTGAGTCAATCTTTGGGTGAAGTGTATCGGGTATAGGGGAGAGCTTGAGACCATTGAATAGAGTGAGATGAACGGCTCCGATTGAACCTGTCTAAATGTTGTCGTTTGGCCTTATATGGGAATTGCACTGGACCGTTCGATTAGCTTGATTAACGGCTCAGATTTGAGGTGCCAATACGGCATCGTTTGGTGAGGTCTGAGGGATCAAGAGACCGGATTGGGTCATTTGAACGGAATTGGGCCTGATTTTCTTTGGCCCAATCCGAGCTTCCTTCTTTTTTTCAACTTTTCTTTTTCTTCTTTTAGCTTTCTAATTAAACAAAAATTCCTAATTAAATTGTAAAACTAAAATTAAAACTACGCAAATATTAATTAACACTTTACAATAATTAACACACAAATTAAAACCTTAAAATAAAATCATACAATGACAACAAATAGAATACAAATGCATATTTTGGGATTTTCCCTTTAGAGCTAAATTATGGTTTAATTAATTCCTAAATGTGCATGCAACATGTATGTTTGTATTTTTCAATTAACTATAGCGAGGTAAACATTTACGGACAAAATAATTACCAAAAATGTCACGCAAATTCTCAAAATTGTACCCGAAGGTAACTTGTTTTATTTTTCGATTTCTTTTGGAGTAATTTTCATGAAGCAAAAAATTACTTGCTCACAACTGCCCTTCTTTGTCTGAAAATACAAAGAGTTTTCATGCAAAGATAAAATGAGCAGATACGAGCGATTTTTGCCCGTTGGAATACTCTGTGGGAAACATTTTTTGAAAAATATTTAACCAAACCTTGGCTTCAAAGGTTTCCTACATATCCCTGGCTAAAGGGGAATCAGGTTAATGTAGTTCAGGAAGTTTTGGTAGCTGGGACTACCGTGAGACTGTGATTTTGCTGTTGCTGCTGCTGCATGCTGTTTCCACTACTTTACTAATCTCCTTATTACATCGTGCTAAAAAAGAAAACAAGAAGCTAGGCTAGACTACGAATCATAAGATATCATCTATCTTCAACTTATTCTTGTTGCCTTGCTTTCTTGTTGGCTTGTGTTTCTTTCAGTGCTTTTCTTCCGAGAACTTGGGACTAACAACGGCCTTTGTTTTTCTAAATACCATTTTTTATCGTTTTGCTCAATCTGCTGGGGATACAGATTTCTTTGTCAAGTCTGTTATGCCGGGGACAACCAAGGCTCGAAGGCCGCTTCTTCCAGATTTGTCTTATCTTTCTTTTGACTCATGCGCTTGAATTTGCACTGGGAACTCTTGTTGTAACCTTCTGCTTTATGGTGGGTTACTGATTTCAAGACCTGAAATGTAAAGACTGAAAAAATCTTTCTCTTGTTATATAGGTGGGCGCCTATTTATCTAAAAACATAAAAAATTATTTCACTTGTTATACAGGTGGGCGCCTATTATTTTAAAGACATGCAAAAATTATTCCACTTATTATATAGGTGGGCGCCTATTATTCTAAAGACATGCAAAAATTATTCCACTTCTTATACAAGTGGGTGCCTATTTATCTAAAAACATGAAAATTATTCCACTTATTATACAGGTGGGCGCCTATTATTCTAAAGACATGCAAAAAATTATTCCACTTACTATATAGGTGGGCGCCTATTTATCCAAAACATGAAAATTATTCCCTAGTTATACAAGTGGGCGCCTATTTGCTAAGACATGAAATGTATTCCCTAACTATACAGGTGGGCGCCTAAATGCAAAAAATATGAAATGTATTCCCTAGTTATACAGGTTGGCACCTAATTGGTAAAACGTGAAAAATATTCCCTTGTTATACAGGTGGGCGCCTAAATGCAAAGACATGAAATGTATTTCTTGTTATACAGGTAGGCGCCTAAATGCAAAAACATGAAATGTATTCCCTAGTTATGCAGGTGGGAGCCTAATTGGTAAAACATGAAAGGTATTCCCGAGTTATACAGATGGGTGCCTAAATGCAAAGATATGAAATGTATTCCCTATTTATACATGTGTGCGCCTAATTGGGTAAAATATGAAATGTATTCCCTAGTTATGCAGGTGGGCACCTAATTGGTAAAACATGAAAAGTATTCCTATGTTATACAGGTGGGCATCTAAATACAAAGACATGAAATGTATTCCTCTTGTTATACAGGTGGGCGCCTAAATGCAAAAAACATGAAAAGTATTGGGTTTGTTTCCTCGTTCATCCGAGAACGGCAGAAAATTTTCTGCCCTAATTTTGGTGACCTTCCTTGTGGCGTGTATTTCTGCCATCATCAACCTTTATTTTCCTGTAAAAATCAAAGAAAATCTTGTTAGTTTAAAACATAGTGAGTGGTCAAGCCGCTTTTGTTGGGGATGGTCTTTTTCTTTCCCTTTTCCTTGCTCTGTGCCCCAAAAACTGGTTGGGGATAGCTTTACTTGGTGGGGATGATATCTCTGTTGGGGATGGATTTTCCATTTATCCCTTCCCCGCTCTTTTGTTTCAAAACACTTTGGGGGAGTTCTTTCAAGTCTAAAACTACTCCCTTCAAAAGTCTTATTTTCCCTCAATACTGCAGGGGATAAAATGTTACAATCTGGGGATGACATTATTGAGGATAAGACTGTTGGGGTTATTTTGCTGCGGATGAATTCTCCCTTTCTACTTCCCCTTTTTCTGTGTTGTCTGACCATCCTGGAACTTGGTCGGTTATCCATTGAAGTTCTGCTGGGGTTCCTCTTGGAACTTTATCCATAAATTCCTCAACCATTGCTTTCCATATTTTCTCCATATTTCCCTTACTTTCTAGGCCAGTTTGCCATTTGGTCTTGCAACAAATGTCTTTTTTCTTATTGCCTTGTCTTTGGCCTGTCCTCTTCACATTTCGCTTTGTACCATTTTGGAAACTAGTAGTAACCTCTGCAAAATCCTTCTAAAATTTTTGGAATTTAGACAAAGAAATGAAAAGATAAAAAAAGAGAAATATCTTTCTGAACAAATGCTGGGGAAAAAGAAAAGGAAATAACTTATCTGGATAGTATGACTGGTCCCAACGATCATGTCGTACATTCCGGATTAATCGACACAGTCTATTTGTATCAATCAATCTTTCTGATGGCTTCATTTGCCGGGGATGAACAGATGCCAACTCTTTGCCATACGTAGATCCTTTCCACTAATCGCATCTTGTCGCCTCATAGTGCCCTTCGAGGGATTTTCACTAATAAGACTCTCTGATTTCTCTTGGCTCCCGTCGCCTTATGGTGCCTGTGAAGGTTTTCACCCCAAGACTCTCTCATTTTATTTCTCTCAGCTTACGTCGCCTTATGGTGCCTGTGAAGGTTTTCACCGATAAGACTCTTTCATTTTATTTTTCAGCAGGTGATCGGAGTGTTACTGATAAGATTCTCTCCAATGGGCATTTTTTTGCCTATCCATTTCTTTAGCTTATGACCCTTGTCCAGCCGGGGATCAGTACACTGCCCTTGGCTTTCATCTGCCTGATTGGTGCCTCCCAGATAACGATCGGGAGGTCTTTTTTGGACATAAGATGTGGGTCTTGTGTGGGTAATGAAAATAAAAGGTTATCAGGAAATTCAAAATAACTTGATGGGTAAGAGATTACATCTCTTGGAATCAAACCCAAAATTAAAAAAACATAACTTCTGCCCCAGTTTTCTTATTTGGGGAATTTTGATTTTTCCCCCGTGACACTTTATCACCTTGCGACCGAGCCGCGAGGCGCCTACGTATCCTCTTGGAGGAATCAGGTCGAACGTAGTTCACTCAGTTTGTTTTCTTGTGATTTTCTTATTATTTTCGTTTTCTCTCTTTTTTTCTTCATTTTTTTGTTTTCTTTAACGATTCCAAGAGAGGGGTATGAAAGAATAAATAAGAGTCAAAAGGGGAAAGCAAAGGTTGAAAGTTTTGGATGGAAGAAAGGATTGCCTCTGTCATTTCATTATCCAATAAGAACCAAATACAAACAAACGAATAAATAACTATCATGATCAAAGAAATTACACATAGTATCTCTTGACTGCATCAGAATTGATAGCCATGTCGATGCATCTTCCTTCAATATCTGTCAGACATAAAGCACCGTTGGATAATACTCTGGTCACAATATAAGGCCTTGCCAATTTGGGACAAACTTGCCTTTTTCTTCGACCTGATGTGGGAGAATCCGTTTCAATACTTGCTGCTCTACTTCAAATTTTCTGGGGCGCACCTTCTTACTGTATGCTCTTGCAATTCTTTTCTGATACAACTGGCCATGATATACTACTGCCAATCTCTTTTCATCGATTAGGCTCAACTGCTCCAGTCGAGCTTTGTACCATTCATCATTATCAATCCCGGCTTCAGCAATAATCTAGAGGGGCAAAATTTTGACCTCTATTGGTATTACTACTTCTGTTCCGTATACCAACAAATAAGGAGTTGCACCAACTGAAGTACGAACAGTAGTGCGATAACCCAACAATGCAAAGGGTAGCTTTTCGTGCCACTGTCTCGACCCTTCTACCATTTTTCTCAAAATCTTCTTTATGTTTTTGTTGGCTGCCTCAACTGCACCATTTACCTTAGGACGATACAGGGTGGAATTATGATGTGTAATTTTGAACTGTTGACATACTTCTTTCATCAAACTGCTGTTAAGATTAGCACCATTATCTGTGATGATTACATTTGGATCCCTTTGGGATCCCAAATCTACAGATGATATGGGAGTGGACAAAATCCACCACTGCCTTCTTGGTCACTCACTTGAAAGTCTTGGCCTCTACCCATTTGGTGAAATAATCAATTGTCACCAAAATGAACCTATGACCGTTGGAAGCTGCCGACTCAATAGGTCCAATGACATCCATGCCCCATGAAACAAATGGCCAAGGTGTTGACATTGTATGTAATTCTGTTGGCGGAGAATGAATCAAATCTCCGTGTACCTGACACTGATGACATTTCCGCATGAAGCTGATTCAATTACGCTTCATAGTGAGCCAATAATATCCTGCTCGTAGAATCTTCTTCGCCAATACATATCCGCTCATATGTGGCCCACAAACTCCGGCATGGACCTCTGCCATTACTGTCATGACTTTACTGGCATCTATACATCTCAACAATCCCAAATCTGGGGTTCTTTTGTACAACACTCCTCTACTGAGGAAAAACCCATTTTCCAATCGTCGAATGGCTCTCTTTTGATCTCTGGTTGCCTATTCCGGGTATATCCCCATTCAGAGGTATTCCTTGACATCATAAAACCATGGATCGCCATCCATTGCTTCCTCTATCATGCTACAACAAGCATGCTACTCGTGAACCTGAATATGCAATGGGTCAACATGAACCTTATCTGGGTGGTGTAACATTGATGCTAAGGTGGCCAATGCATTGGCAACCTCATTGTGAACTCTTGGAATGTGTCTGAACTCCACCGATCAAAATCGCTTGCTCAGATCATGAAAGCACTATCGACATGGTATAAGCTTCAAATCCCGTATTTCCCATTCACCCAGAATTTGATGTACCGGGAGGTCTGAGTCCCCCAAGACCAAGACGTCCTGGACATCCATGTTTGCGGCTAACCGTAACCCCAAAATCCAGGCCTTATTTTCAACCATATTGTTGGTACAATAGAAACGCAGTTGCGCCGTAACATGATATGTGATGTCCTATTTCTGAAATAAGTATCGCTCCTATTCCAACTCCCTTTGAATTTGCGGCTCCATCAAAGAAAAGCTTCCCTCCTAGTTCCTCAGTCGATTCTACCTCGTCTATATGCATCACCTTCTTCATCGGGGAAATACATCCTTAATGGATCGTACTCTTCATCAACAGGGTTCTCGGCTAAATAATCAGCCAACGCTTGGGCCTTCATGGCCGTCCTTATCACATAGACGATTTCAAATTATGTGAGTAATATCTGCCATTTCTCTAACCTCCATGTGGGCATAGGTTTTTGGAAGTTATACTTCAGTGGATCCAAGCGTGAAATAAGTTAAGTAGTATATGATGACAGATAATGTTTCAACTTTTGTGCCACCCATGTTAGGGCGCAACATGTCTTCTCCAGTTGAGTGTACTTAACCTCATATACTCTAAATTTCTTGCTGAGATAATAGATGGCTCGCTCCTTCGTTCCTGTGCTGTCGTGTTGCCCCAAAATGCAACCAAATGAATTTTCCAATACTGTCAGATAGAGAATCAACAGTCTTCCCGATTCAGGTGGAACCAACACTGGTGGATTTGACAGATACCCCTTGATTTGGTCAAATGCTTCCTGACATTCTGTCATCCATTTTACTGCATCGTCTTTCTTTAACAACCGAAATATGGGCTCACGGGTCACCGTAAGTTGAGCAATGAACCTGCTAATATAATTTAATCTTACAAACAGACTCATCACCTCCGTTTTGTTCTTCGGGGGTGGAAAATCCTGGATGGATTTGATCTTTGATGGGTCCAACTCAATACATTATCGGATGACGATGAATCCTAGTAGCTTTCCTGAAGGAACCCCAAAGGCACATTTGGCTGGGTTGAGCTTAATATGATACCTTCGAAGTCTTTGGAAGAACTTCCTTAGGTCTGCTACATGGTCTTCTTGACGCCTGGATTTTATGATCACATCATCCACTTACACTTCAATCTCTTTGTGTATCATATCATGAAACACAGTAGTAATTACTATTATGTACGTTGCCCCAGCATTCTTCAAGTCGAACGGCATTACCCGGTAGCAGTAAGTTCCTCATGGCGTAATGAAAGCTGTCTTTTCTGCATCTTCTTCATCCATTAAGATCTGATGATATCCTGTATAGTAGTCCACAAAGGATCCGATCTCGCGCTCGGCACAATTATCGATCAAGATATGGATGTTAGGCAATGGAAAATATCCTTAGGTCTCGCCTTGTTGAGATTGCGGTAGTCAACAAATACCCTGATCTTCCCATCTTTCATCGGCACTGGTACCACATTGTCCAACCAATCGGGATATCGAGTGACGTGAATAACTTTTGCCTGCAGCTGCTTGGTTACTTCTTCTTTGATCTTCACACTCATATCTGTCTTAAATTTCCTCAGTTTTGCTTGTCATGAGGGCATGCCAGGTCAGTGGGCAATTTATGAACCACTAGATCGGTGCTTAATCCAGGCATGTCATCATATGACCATGCAAAAACATCTTTGAACTCAATGAGGGTTTTGATTAATTCCTCCATAATATTTGGCTCAATATAGATGCTGATTTTGGTTTCCCTGACATTGTCCACATCCCCTAAATTGACAGCTTCAGTGTCATTCAGATTAGGCTTTGGTTTCCTTTCGAACTGGCACAATTCTCTATTTATTTCCTCGAAGGCTTCATCCTCGTCATACAGACTCATTATCGTAATCAACATTCTTATACATTTAAGTCAGATTCAGATTGATTTTTTAGACTAGGTCGAAGATCCGTTGCGCATGCCATGTTATTAGAACCAGTAGAAAGAGAACTGTTCAGAAAGAAAAAGAAGAAACAAAAAATTAAAACAGGAAAAGGAAAGGAAAATTTCATTTTTATTAAAAATGTAGAATAACAGAGTTTCACACTTTACTGAATACAAATAAAACCAAAACTGGATTACAACTCTGGAATAATCCAGGAAACAAGAAAGAAAATCTAGAGCCTACTACCAAGACTCCCTTCGAGTAGGAAGAATAGTAATCGTCTAGTTATTGATATTGGCCTTAGGCCCCAGGAACTGTATGCCTGCTCTGCTAGAGCCCGCTCTAGCTTCTATCACATGGATCAACGAATATCCTTTTGAAGCTCTGATTCAAATCCGCATCCATCCCAATCAATGGTCCGAAAATTGTTGGAACCGATGACCTCTTAGCACTTGCTTTAACAAAAGATCTGGAAAGGCGCGGAACTGGCTTGGGAAGAACCCAAACTCTTTTCTTCATTTTCTGGGCTCGCTTTATATCTTCCACAATAGGTTTGAACCTTAGTCCAAAGGTCTCTACAGTTTTGGGCAAGGATATAGGTTGAACAATACCCTGAAGCTTGGGCCCCAGACATTTTCCTGGCACGAACCCATTACCCAAAATCTCTGAAACTATCATGACGGTTGCGTGAGCTATCTTCGATAGTGGGAGGTTCTCTCCTTCAAAAACTTTATCCACTGAAACCTCGTCGAAAACCTGGTACACCCATGGCCCTTTGTCGTTATCAGTCTCTATGAATGGCACAATATCATCTCCCACAAGGCTTGTATTGTCATCCCCGTGCACCACTATCTCCTGCCGGTCCTATTCAAATTTGACCATCTGGTGTAATGTAGAAGGTACTGCTTTGGCAGCATGGATCCAAGGTCGCCCAAGTAGAAGATTGTATTATACTACCACATCAACCACTTGGAATTCCATGGTAAATTTTACAGGAGCAATGGTCAATTCCAGTATGATGTCACCCAGCGTGTCGGTACCACCTCCATCGAAACTTCAGACATAGACGTTGTTTTTGTGAATCCGGCCATGATCAATTTTCAACCTATTCAAAGTAGCCAAAGTACAGATATTGGCACTTGACCCATTACAACCAATACTTGGGTGACCACCGAGTCTTCACATTTCATGGTTAAATACAAGGCTTTGTTATGTTCTGTACCCTCTATCGACAACTCATTATCAGAAAAGGTCACCTAGTTTACTTCAAAGATTTTGTGCACTATCTTCTCCAAGTGATTTACAGAGATTTTATCTAGAACATGAGCCTCATTCAGGATTTTCATCAGTGCCTGGCAATGATCGTTGGAATGAATCATCAAAGACAACAACAAAATTTGAGCTATAGTCTTTCTTAATTGTTCCAAATTGGAGTAGTCTTGTGCCTTTATTTTCTTAAGAAACTCCTCAACTTCTTCTTCCATTACCGGCTTCTTTGCCACTATTGGATTAGACTTTCTTAACTCGATGGGAGCAAAGCATCTCCCCTAACGAGTTAACCCCTGAGCCTCACATATCTCTTCTTCCACTTGCTTGCCTTTCTATATTACCACCGCCTTCTCATACTTCCATGGCATAACCTTTCTATTAACCATTGGCAGTTCGACTACAGGCTTGATGATGACCAGTTCCTAGCAAACTCCCTTTACAACGAATACAGGTATAGATGATGCTCCCGATACTACCACTTCACTTGCTTTAACCGTGGCGACTTTCTTTTTTATTTTTCCTCCCAGAGCACCTACCGTGCCGCTCTGAATAGCCTGGGTTATTGCCTTAAATGCTGAGTAATTCAAGATTTTATTGGACCTCAGTCCCTCCTCTATCATAACCCCTATATTTACTACTTCATTGAAAGATTTTCCAACTGTTGTCACCAAGTGACCAAAGTAAGTTGGGTCCAATGTTTGTAGGAAGTAGTCCACCATTTCCCCCTCTCTCATGGGAGGATCAACCCTAGCTGCCTATTCTCTCCCACGGAAACCAAACTCGTGGAAGCTTTCTCCAGGCTTATTCCCAGTCCTCAGTAATGTGAGACAGTCAGGAACTATCTCGAGATTGTAATGGAAGTGACCTGCGAAAGCTTGCGCCAGATCATCCCAAGTGTACCACTTGCTGGGATCTTGTCTGGTATACCATTCAAGTGCCGATTCGCTTAAGCTATGGCCAAAATAAGCTATCAGTAGCTCATCATTGCCACTCGCCCCTCTCATTTTGCTACAAAATCCACGTAAATGTGCCATGAGATCACCGTGCCCCTCGTATAAGTCAAACTTGGGCATTTTGAACCCTGTTGGTAACTAGATATCGGGGAATGGGCATAGATCTTTGTAAGCCACACTTACCTGATTGTCCAACCTATGCATGCTCCTGAAGGTTTGCTCCAGGCTTTTGAACTTCCTCACTACCTCATCTTGTTCTAGGACCTTTGCCGGCTTTTTAATCTCTGTCGGGATTTCCAAGTGAGGATTATGGGTATTGGGTTCTGGTGCATTGAATGTGGGTTCAGGGGGATAACATTGAGCATCATAAGCCTCAAACAATGGCTCACTAGTTGATCTCTGCAGCGTGGCTGGTGGGGGTCCCATAAAAACAGGAATGCTTGGTGGTGGAAAATGTTGACTGGGAGGTGGAGCTTGGGTATCATAGGGGCTTCTCCCCTAATAGTAATGATTATTCGGTAGGCTTGTTGAAGGGCAATGGTGAGGGTATTCCGACATATGCCCTAATGTAGGAGTAATAGGTGGTTCAGGGCTCTTCTGCACTTTGGCCAAGGCTAATTACATCGCATTCATTTCCAACCCTATCCTTTCTATCTTCTCCATTGCCTATTTCAGCAATTGGCTTATTGGCCTCTCTTCCTCGACACTGTGTTCTGAAGTAGTCATGCTTAGTGGTATAGGTCCTTTAGATCTGGTTTGCTAATGATGTGATGTTAGAATGCTCTAACAATTAACTGTCTGGTATTTGGAAAACAACAAACTTGTTAGCATTAAAGTTTTAACAGATTTGGCAACTGCTCATTGGGGATGCAATGTTCCTAAGCAGTTAACCATTTCTAACATGTTCTTGCTCTAACCGTATGCGTCGTCCCAGCCTGTTTTATTCGTGCCTTCAAAGTGTTTTGGGGAACCTTCCTCTCTTTTATTTTATTATTATTTAATCTTTTATTTTATTTTTTATTTTATCTTTTATCTTTTTCTTTTTTAGTGATGGTCGAATCTTATGTGGATTGCCTACGTATCACGTCCCCGCGTGAATCAGACCGAGCGTAGTTCTGCCACAAAAATGTAAGTAAAGACATCATTTCAAACAACTTTAAATTTTTTATCAAAACATTACAAATCAACAACATTTTTGAAGAGAAAAAATTTGAAAAACACCGTAGCCTTTAAACAACTATAGGTTACAACATGTTATACCCCATTTTTATACGGGTCAAACTAGAGTATAACATATTGGGTAATTCTGCGGGTTTAATTAATTAAGAGAGTCGCCACCTAATTATTTTAACGGTGAATTAGGACACCAATTTTAGCTAAATAGTAAAATTAACTTTGTTTTATATGGTCTGCTTAGTCTTAAGAGTATAGGTAAGGGTTCTAATTAATCCTATAGGGAAGGTTATTAAGGCACCCAATATGATCCGTTAACTACAGTTAACCGGCCAAACTTAAGTTAATTAAAAGCTCAAAAAGAAAGGTGTGAGAACAGTATAAAATATTTGTTGTGAAGTGGTCAAAACCTTTTATAGTGATTGAAAAGGGTAACATAAAAAGAAATTTGAACGTACTAGGATAACTTTTAAAAGAAGACAAATTTCATACAATTTGAAAATTTTGGAAGTAGCAAATACGTTTGGATTCGAGGGAATAGGCTAAATGTTTTCATGGTCGAATGAAAATTTTATTAAGCTTATAACTTGAGGAAAAAAAAATACCTTCATGTGTACTTAAAAAAATACTTAACTGGACTTGAGCATCTTTTGCATATTAAAGTTTAATTCAACATCATTAGAAAAAGTTTTGATGAAAAGTTTTAAAAGCGTCATTTGAAAAAGAAATATTACGTTCATATATCTAAAGGATACATTTTATGTGATTAAGATAGTATCGAATCGGACATTAAGAGTAAACACAAATTCTAACATATAATCCTAGAAATTGAGATAAACGTAAATCACACAAGTAAATGTCAAATAGCATGAATGAAAGGCGCCATAGGCGTCCCCAAGTGTTTCGCTTGGTTTTCTTGCGATCCGGTACTCTTGGTGATCTAATTAAGGAAGATGGTATGCAATGACTCCATGTGGTGGCGGCATTGAGTCTCTATGAGACTCCACTGTGAGAGTCTCGAATTAAGACTCCATTTGCTCCAAAGTGTACATGCAAAGAAAGGGAAAAATAAAGAATGAGCAATATAATCTTAATGCCACAAATTATATACGCAACCAGTTGAAGATAAGAACCGCGAAATATTACAATTCCTATCGTGATGCTAAAATACCTTATCAATATAGAGTTTGTTCTTCATAGAGAAATTGAAGTCAACAGGATAACTACGACAATCATGAACTAAAAGACGATACATCATATAATATGTTCTTTTGGATATACTTATAGGTAGTATTTTCAGTAAGTTAACACTTTAATAATTCATTACTAATGTGACATATTAATACAGGAAACATTTGTTCAAACTAAAATTATTCATAGCCATGTTGCATGAACACATACACAAAGCCCTATAACAGTATTACTAGATACAAGTCTAAAACCAGCCAATTAAATTACAATATGTTAAGTCTCTTAAATCCAAATAAAATAGCATTCATTCCTAGAGAGAGCGTTTAACACATCAGTTTAACTAGCCATTGCATTGGCTAACTACCTTATGTGCAGAGAGAGGTGTCTTTCAATTTTTGGAGATCAAAGAATATCATAAGAAACTTGTATAAGATAGATTTTAGACTTCTTAAACCATTTCAAAAACTTGAGCAAGCCAAACAAATTTGCAAAGATAGCATTCCAACAGGACAAGCCAAACAAAAGCAGTAAGTCAATTTGCAAAGATGGCATTCTAACAGACATCTCCAAAATCAAGTATACTTGAGCAAGCCAAGCAAATTCCACAATCATCATTCATAAACAACATACATATCTTCTACATCTTATGATATCCAACTAGGTAAACAACAATAACAATCTAAGCCTTATGCCTTCTTGAATTTGATCCTGTTATTCTAGTTCCAAAAGCTTGCTAAGTATTCTATCATACATGTACTTGATCTAATCTAGTTAAGCATTACAAATTTCTCTAACCAGACTTTTACATAGAAAATTTCAGCAAAATTGTTTAAGTGTGTCCGTAACTGCTTTTCACATTTCAAGAAACATTCAAATCAATTTCGTAGGTTCTACTACGCCGCCAAGCTTACGAGTATCAATTAAAAAAAAATCAGATGTAATATGACACACATGCATATCGAGGTGGCGCCTACCATGTACGAAACAAAATAAGTTGTAACAGTGTTTTCAGGATTGGAAGGTCCCGAATGTCACACTTGCCTTTAAACCAGATGCATTGCTATTTATACGGTCTATTCCAAATAGAGTAAATATTGAATTTAATCAACTTTTGGCTTAAATTCAAGTTGTTCCTCTTTTAGATATATATAGAAAATAGACAACACTACTCCAATTGTATTTTGTCAAAGATTTAAATCAATATAAAAATAATATGTAAAATTAATGATAAGAGGCTACAACTGGAGAGAAGTTGATGTATCTAAAATTTTGACGAAAAAAGAGAAGATTTGGAAGACTAGAAAATACCATGCCTAAAATGAAAAGAAAGAAAATGGAAGTCAGCAAAATTAATAAAAGAAAAAGGTCAACAAAACTTAAGTTGAAAAGTTTTTACCATTAAATTAGCAATGTGAGTTAGTCAGGATACTAAAATATAGAATTCTTAAAAATTCCCACTTGAATATCCATTTTAATGATGTCCAGCACAAAGAGAAAACTAACACATTTCAAACAGAGGTTCGACCAAATACTATCCAGAATGGAAAGAAAAATGAGAAGAAAGCCGCTAACCTTCTTCGGAGCAGTGAACCGGGGTGCTTGTCAAAGACTATTCCCACGAACTCATCAACTCAGATATAATTGGAAAAGTTGTGAAATTTTTACTATTATCTAATGCCAAACAAAAATTATTTTAAGAGAACTAAAAGCAGAGAGTTTAACGGGGAAAGTGGCGGCAAAAGCTTGATTTAGCGGGGGGTAAAGGGGAGGCTCCATCATGTCCCAGATGGGTTCCAAATGCTGATGTTTATAGGTGAAAATCTAGAGTTCTTGGTTTGGGCGGGATTTCGAAATTGAGTGAAAAGCTCTTGAACTTTTGAAATTTGAATGTTGATGTTGAAGAATTAAATGAGGCACAGAGCTTCTTGTTCAAAAATGGTTAATGGCAGGTCTGCCATGGCTAAGCAACAATGAAATTTTGTGAAGAAGAAGAAAGAGAGGAGGAGAGCGCCTGTGTTGGGTTAGGAGAGAGGTTAGTAAATTAGATTTAATTGCTGGGATAAATATTAACCATTGGATTAAAATAATAAATGGCTCAGATTAGGCTTAGGATAAATCAAGATAAAAATAAAAACAAATACATGGAATTCTCTAGAAGATGTGGGGTCAGAGTGTGAAAGGTGTGCTAGGCGTGAGTTTGGCGTGTGTTCTTTACTGTTGGCGCACAGTTGGCACTGACATGGTGGTTGCGTAGAGCTTATGTGGATATGACATGGAAAAGAAGTAGAGTAGATTGGCTGGAGGGTATGGGCCTCCGATTTGGGCTGTGGAAAAGGTCGAATCTCTTTCTTCTTTGTCTTGTATTTGGACTTCTTAAATCTTGTACCAAAGCTATTAATATGAAATAAGTAATTAAATTTTTATATGCCTAATAATAAAATATTTATATTAAATAATTTTCTAGTGTTTAAATAATTACTAATTCATGTTGTAAATATCTATTTAGTATATAACCATTAATTTAAAATAAACACGCAACCAATATGTAAATTACTTGAATAAACATATTACAAATAGGAGTAGGAGTAAGGCAATGCATTAAAGAATATTTGTAATGGAAATATTATTGGTTGATTAAAATTGAATGGAATAATTTGAGATATGAAATCATAGTAGTAGTGGTGGTAGTAGTAGTAGTAGTAATACTAATAATAACAACAACAACAACAACAACAACAACAACAACAACAACAACAACAACAACAACAACAACAACAACAACAACAACAATAATAAGAATAATAATAATAATAATAATAATAATAATAATAATAATAATAATAATAATAATAATAATAATAATAATAATAATAATAATAATAATAATAATAAAAATATCTAAGGACGATAATAATTAAAAAATAACAATACTAATTATAAAAAATAGTAAAGAAAATATTTTCTCATTATTAATAATATTAAAAGCTCAAGTAAACAATTGGAAGAAAACATGGACAAAATTGGATGTCAACACAACATACAAACAAACTCCAAAGTACAAAAATACAAACTCCAAAGTGCTTAACATGACTCGATAAACAAGAAACATGATAAGACGGAAAACTCATCCAGACAACAAACAATAGGTTCAAACTAAGGATACATTAAAGTTTTTAGTTTAGGTGCCCACGAGCCATGTTTCGGCCTTTTTGCGGGCTTTGGTGTAAGAACCCTTCGTAAACTCTTCAATTCACCCATGATATGATGGACGTAACCCATGACGGAGGAGACGAGAGTGTCCCTAGGCATTTTCTCACATGTTAGGCACCTCATGTGGATGTAATGCCCAATCTCATCAATCATTCTCCGGATGTCATCCATTTCTCTGAATAATTGCTCTATCTGCCGGTTCTTTAACCCCAACACTTGAGCATTGTCGGTGAGTCGATCTTGGAATCTTCCTATCTGTTCCTCCATTCTGGCCATTAAATCGTAACAACATTCCCTATCTTCCCTAGCCTCTCGGGCTCGTCTGAAGACCCGTTCTTGGAGAGTGGAGTTGGTTTCCCTTAATAGCCCAATGCTCATTTCATAATCCCTTTTGACTTGCTGCAGATGCTTTCTCTGTGCCGTTGTACCTTTGGCCCATCTAACGCGCATCCTTGCTATGCAAGCCTCGGATCTTTTCAAACTTTCTTGGATTTTACTGAGCTGCTTATTCAATCCGTCTATCACCCTCTTGTCAGACCGACTTATCTGTTGATTATTGGCGGTTACCCTTATTTACTATATTTGAGCCTTGAGCATCTCATTTTCTCGAGCCAGTTTATGCTTTTCACCTTGGTCTGTCGCAAATTGCACCCTGTTCTCGAATTTCAGAAATTCAACCTATTGCTTTAACTTACCAACTTCCGCTCGATAACCTTCTTCTCTTGCCAGCCAATCCCATTGTACCTAAGACGATTCAGTGAAATCTTGGACTGAGAGCTTTAACCTGAGAGCAAAAATACTCGACAATAACAAGTGTGACAATAACGTGTGTTATCAGAATCAACACTGAAACAATAACTATTATCCTTAGCCTCACGGTGGGTATCAAACTGTTTACTCTAAAATTCAAGTAACAATTAAAATTATATTATAGTTTTAAGGATATGTGATTTAATCCAACACTAATTGATAAATAAGGAATTAAATATATAATTAAAGAATAAAATTGATCAAACCGGTGTGCAAGCTAAATCCCGACCTCGATTTATGACAATCTCAGGGTATGGTAGTGGGATTAACAAATGATAAAACAACTCTTGATGAACAGTAAGTGAAACAGCAAGAGAGTAACGTGAATACACTTTGTTATCATAGAACAATGTGTCTTACAAATGAATGGGATCCCGATTTACATAAACGGGGAGTCATAAATAATGTACACTTCTAATTATAGTAGAAAATTATATTTGACAACTATTTAATCGTTGAAGATCAATCTATTTCAAAATTCACGTCGTGATCTATGATTCGTTGCGGATATCTTGCTCTTTCTGTTACTGAATCATACCAGTATCCTCTCGAGGCACATCTTCTTTTAACCTTCGTAAGTGTTATTGACCTCGACCTTGGAAAGGAACTTCGACCCGAGCTCGACGTCCTGGTCTTCCGACGTGGTATCATTTTTTTCATCAGGGGACAAAATCAGATAGCCCCGATTTCCACCGTATACATAAATGTAATTGTTATAATTGTAATTTGAAAAGTTGTTAAAATAATACTGTAGTAGTTCGTAGCTCTCCAACAGCATATAACGTGAGAGAGAGGGAATGTAATTTCTATACATTAAGGACCATATCCATATCATTAAGGAACATAAGGTGTTAGATTAATTAGTATTTGATGAGTACTTGAGGAGAGGTTGTTTTGTCCCTCGTTAGAAAAAAAAAAGAAAGGAAGAGATATTTAAAAACAAGTCTTTGTCTTATACAGCTTGAATTTTTTGAGGATGTTTTGGAGGAAAATTGGAATATGACTATATTATTAATAGTCAAGATTGAGCCCTTAGGCTTTGAGCCAATTAAGTAGTCCGAAATTAATATTTTAGTCATCTATTATTTTATTAATGTTATGAATATGATTGTAATTAGAGTGAATGTCTATCTTTTAGAGAGTTTTACTTGTGGCTATGTCATTTTTTCCCTTTAAATAGAGGGGTCTTACCCCATTGTAAATCATCCCAAAATTCAATAAGAATTTCCACTCTCTCTTTCTCTGCAATATTGTTCTTCTACTTTTATTCTTTTGTTACACGTTATCTGCACTCTGCCATCTCAAGAAGCGCTTTGAGAAGACTAAGGTATAAATTTTCTCCTCTTTTAATTATGACTGATATTATGAAAAGGAAGTTTGTTGCCCTTGAAATTTTGGGCAAGAATTATATGACATGTGTGTTGGATGCTGGAATTCATTTAGATGCAATGGGTCTTGGAGACGCCGTAAAAGACAAAACTAAAGGATCCACCCAAGACTATGCTAAGGCTTGATTTTCTTGCACCATCACCTTGACGAAGGGTTCACAATAGAACATCTCACATTCAAAGATCTACTTGTTTTGTGTAATGGCTTAAAGGAAAGATATGACAACTTAAAGTTTGTCACTCTTCCACAAGCACGATATGATTACGCTCATTTGAGGCTCCAAGACTTCAAGTCTGTTTCTAAATATAATTCTATGATATTCAGAATTACTTCTAAATTAAAACTCTGTGGAGATACTGTCAATAACTATGATATGCTTGAAAAAATATTTACAACATTTCATGCCTCCAATATGGTCCTACAGCAGCAGTACAGAGAGAAATGTTTTAAGAAGTGCTCTGAGTTGATTTCTCTTCTCCTTGTGGCTGACGAAGCAATGACTTGCCCATGAGAAATCATGAAAATCGACCCACTAGGTCTACACCATTGCCTGAAGTGGAAAAGGTGTATTCTGATTATGCTAAGCGTGGAAAAGGATGTGGCCCTATTCGTGGTCGTGGTCGTGGTCATGGTCTTGGCCGCAGGCAAGGAAGAAATTTTTCTCATGTTAATCACCCTCCAAAGAAAAATAACCACCAAAAGTAAAAAGGTAAAGATGAGAAGCCAAAGGCAAATGGTTCAAAAATTGAATGTTATCGTTGCGGTGGAAAGCTCATTGGGCAAATATTTGTTGTACACCAAGATATTTGGTTGAGCTTTATCAAGCATCTCTAAAGAATAAAGGCCCTAATGCTAACTTTGTCTTTGATAATGAATTTGACATCATCCACTTAGATGTGACAGACTTCTTTGAGCACCTTGATGGAAAAATAGACCACTTAATTGGTGGTGGATGTGTGGTTGAAGAAGATTGAGTAGTTTGATTTTTATTTTCGTCTATTAGTAGTAGCTAGTGAATAAACATCATGTAATTATAGTTCTTTACATGAGTAGTAGTCATTAGTATCAATTAGTATTATTTACTTTACGAAATAGTGTTTGTTCATTTTAATTAAATATAGTTCTATTATTCGTTTTAAACAATATTTTAATTTGCTTAGCTTTCAAAGATTAACATATTTTTTATTAAAGTAAGTTGTGATATGAAAACAAAATATAGTTACTGAAGTTTGAACTAAGAGAGATTGATTTTTTTTTTTCCGAACATTAGAGCGGGGAACGACTTTTAATATGCCTTTGTTATTGGAATATATATTGCTGAAACCTTCTTTTTGTATTTTCTGTAAATAATTGTTAGTTTGTTAGAAGAATGAGAATACCATTACCTTTGTGTGATACCGAGAAATCATAATTGCTCCTTACATTAGTATTACCATTTTATTTAAGCTCTCATGATTTATGAATCTAAGATCATATATTGATCGCAGGTCATGCATGTATATTTCTTTTGTTCTTTCGCGAGCATCTATAGACTTAACTTTATTTCTTTCTTTTTTCTCTGAAAATACTAATGTTTATTTGTATATTTCTTTTGTATGTCAAACAAAGTGAAGCCAATATGGATATTTCTCAAAGCAAGCTCTGATCAAAGTTCAATTGTAAAAATATTTGAATAAGTAATTCATGTACGACACATACTATATTCAAAAAGAAAAACTATTTCTCTCATTTAAGTATGTGTAAGGCATATGTTACTATAATTTTCAGTAGTAGTAATTTAATTGTAGGCTTTAGAAGAGCTACTATAACTCCGCCTAAGGGAATAATACATATCTGGAGAATGCAGTGTTCTCCTCCAAGTCCAAGAGGAGTTTGTTGAGTTTTAAAGATATCCGCTGAAATGGATGTCATATTGAGACAATAGATGAGAATAATCTTGAATATCTCATCATTACCAAGAATATCTCTAGCCAAAAAAGGGTTATTGAGAAGTTTCCATCTTTATCTTGTGGCCTGTATTGGGCAAGAATTAGTACAATTGAGGTACATTCTATATTAAACCAAAAAATAAATGATTTCAATACTTTTTTACTTTGACATGATCGACTGAGACACCTTGGATCAATTATGATGAGACGAATTATAGGAAACTCAAATGGGCATCCATTAAATAATTTAAAGATTATTTTAATAATAAATTTTCTTGCACTTCTTATTATCAAGGCAAGTTAATTATTACACCATCACCAATAATGGTTGAGATTGAGTCCCCTGCGTTTTTGGAACGTATACAAGGGGATATTTGTGGACTTATTCACCCACCTTGTGGGTCGTTTAGATATTTTATAGTCTTAGTAGATGTATCTTCTAGATGGTCCCGCATGTGCCTATTGTCATCTTGCAACCTTGCATTTGCAAAACTAATTGTATAAATAATTCGATTACGGGCACAATTTTCCGATAATCCAATTAAGTCTATTAGACTTGATAATGCTGTTGAATTTTCATCCCAAGTATTTAATGATTATTGCTTATCAATTGGGATAAAAGTGGAACATCTTGTAGCTCATGTTCACACTCAAAATGACCTTGCAGAGTCTTTAATTAAACGTCTGCAATTGATAGCAAGACTGTTACTCATGAAAACGAGGTTGCTCACTTCTATTTGGGGTCACGCCATTTTGCATGCAGCAATACTAGTTCATCTTAGATCGATAAATTATCATAAATATTCCCCGTTGCAATTAGTTTATATCTCATTTAAGAAATTTTGGATATGCAGTATATGTGCTTGTAGCACTACCATATCGCACCAAAATGGATCCCCAAAGAAGGTTAGGAATGTATGTTGGGTTTGAATCACCAACCATTGTTCGCTATCTTGAAACATTAACGGGGGCTTTATTCATTGCTCCATTTTCACATCGTCGATTTGATGAGACACTTTTTTCAAAATTAGGGAGAGAAATTAGTGAAATTAAATGGAAAATTTTGTGAAAAAACCCATCATTGTCTCATCTTGATCCACGTACCTCTATTTGTGAAAAAGAGGTATAAAAGATTATTCATTTGCAGAGAAGAGAAAATCAAATGCCAGACACATTTACGGATTTGAAAAGGATAATAAAATCACATATCCCTGCAGAGAATGTTCCAATCCGTATTGATGTTCCTATTGGACAATCTTCTAATGTCATAGCTAATGAGTCAAAAGCACGCCTAAAATGTGGTAGACATTGTGTTCCAAAGATCGAAATCCTAGAAATAGAAAAATAAATGATCAAAATGACACTACAAAAGAGTCTCATGAAAAAATCCACGATTTAACCAATCATGAGATTCATGAGGAAATCACTGAGCTTGAGACTCAAGAAAATAAGGAACTATCAATAAATCCAATCGATATTGAGACAAATTTGAATCGATTGAATATAGTGCTGGATTATGTCTTTGTATATAATGTTGCATCTCGTATTATGCAAGATAGTGATGATCTTGAAACTCAACCTGTTGGAAAATATCGACAAAGGCATGGTCGGCCAAAATGCCAAGAAGCAATCCAATCAGAGTTGAATTCACTAGCGAAATGTGAAGTTTTTAGGTCTGTAGTCCAAACACCTAATGGTGTTAAGTCTATTGGCTATAAATGGGTCTTTGTACGCAAGAGGAATGAGAAAAATAAGGTACAAAGATATAAGGCACGCCTTGTTGCACAAGAATTATTACAAAGGCCTGGTATCGATTATGAAGAGACATATTCACCCGTTATGGATGCTATAACGTTCCGTTATCTCTTTAGTTTTGTTGTCCATGAAAAGCTTGACATGCATTTAATGGATATGGTTACCGCCTACCTTTATGTCTCATTTGATAATTGTCACGACCCAAATTCCATACCGGTCGTGATGACGCCTCTCGTGAAGACAAGGCCAGAGTCAACAACCCCAAATCCTCTTTTAATAGCTATTAAGCATAAATGAATAGAAATACAACTTATTGGCATTTAACTAATAATTTCATCCCAACACAACCCGATCGGGGTGTCACAAGTCACGAGCATCTAATGAGTAGGGATACTACTATTGAGATATATATATATATATATATATATATATATATATATATATATATATATATGCAAGATAAAAACTGGAATGCAAAGGTGGAGTGCGGTGCCGCGGACGCTGGCGGTCACCTAGCCCAACTACCACAATAAGGCCTTTGGTCCTGCTAACAACTCGCTACCAGATGAACAATACCTGCAACTGCACGTATGGACACACCAAAATGCAGGGAGTAAAGTGAGTACTTCCAACTTAGTAGTAATAAGAGAGAATAATATTTGAGCGATAAGAAAACACGTATGGGCACACCAAAATGCTATAATCTCTCTTACTTTTTTCAACAGCCAAGCATATAAATGCTATATCAGATAGAGCAAATCAGCTCATAAATCGGCCCATCGGGCACATCACTCCTTAACATATAATACAAGGGAATCTGGTCAACAAGGAAAGCAATAGTATGTATGCCGATGATATATGAGTGCTAAATGTCATGCCACGTAGTACAAATAGGAGTAATTGCATGAATGCAATGCAATGAATATGACCACTGCGGTGCGTAGCCCGATCCATTTGGGTACCCGCGCTCAGTGTGGGGGTTCAGACTCCGGAGGGGCTCCTACAGCCCAAGCGCAATATCAATATCACAATGTTATAGCGTGAATCCCGATCCATGAATGTATATGCATATTCAAACATAACGCTCGAGGCCTGAAAGCCTCCTCACATCACTCCTCATGCCCTCACATATGGCCCTGGGCCTCAATCAGTCCAAAAATAATCAAAAGCCCCTCGGGCATCAGTAAAACAATAATACTCATCTCAAATGATAGTTCAAATATAAGTTAAATCTCCAAGTTTGAGTAAAATATAGCTGAGTTCATAAAACAATATAAATCACACGACTAAGTTCGAATAATATTTTAAATAGTGAGGAAAACAGTGATGATAGCTCACAAAGAGTTCAAACAATCGACAATAAGTCCCAAGTATGGAAATGAGCCCAAGTCATAATGATAACAATAATTCATTTGCAATTACACGGTAAAAACCAACAACCGGGACGAACCAAGTAACGATCCCCAACCCTGCTCTACCCCACGCTCAGGTCCAGCATGCAAGTCACCACAATACAATACTAAGATGTGCAAATCCGGGGTTTCAAACCCTCAGGATATCATTCCCAAGCATTACTCACCTCGAACCGGAGAAATCTCAAGCCCGCGATGCCTTTGCCCCTCAAAACGGCCTCCACGCATGTCGAATCTAGAAAAAAATAGAGCGAATACATCACAATATGCAAATGGGACAATACCTAATCAAAGACATTCGAATTATAGCAAGAACCTCGAAACTAGCAAAACCTGAGCTCCGGGCCCACTTCTCAAAAAATTACAAAATTCATATTTTTGGAAATCCACGTCTCACCACGAGTCCATACATATAAAATACACAATAATCGGAGTCCATTTGACCCCTCAAATCATCACTTTACTCCTTCTTAGGCTTCAAGCCATAACCTCCATTTTTACCTTTAATTCATTAAATTTTCAGTGATTAATTCATGTTTTTACACAATAATAACATAATCTGAGTCCAAATATCCATACCTGATGATTCTCCTTCGAAGCCACTTCAAAATCACCCAAAAATCTCCTAAGTCCTTAGTCCAAAATGTTTTCGCACTTCTGAAATTCGAATACACTGATTCACTTAACCCTTTTGCGATTTTCACTTTTGCGGTCCTGCTACTGCTTTTGCGGCCTTAAGTCCGCTTCGGTGGCTTCACTTAACTCACACAACTACTTCTACGGTCTTAAACCGCTTTTGCGGAAGCCACTTTTGCAGTTACCCTGACCGCTTATGCGGTCTCAACTAAATAACCCAGGACCGCTTCTGCGGTCAAATACCGCTTATGCGGTGTCCTCTCCTGCGGAATCCTTCCGCTTTTGTGGTAAAGCCAACCCTCCACCGAGACCACTTTTGCAATCAAAGAGCCGCATCTGCAAAACCGCTCCTGCGGTCCTTTTTCCACAAATGCAGAAATACCAGAAGCTTTAAGAACAGACTTGCTACAACACTTCAAAATTCCTGTTTAACCTTCCGAAATCATCCTGAGGCCCCCGGGACAACAACCAAAACCACCAACCCACTCCAAAACATCATACAAACTTGTTTCAATCATAAAAACACGTCCTTTAACACAAAAATCATCAAATCACGACAGATTCAAGCCTAAGCTCAACTAAAACTTTCGAAACTCACATTCAATCAAAGGTCCGACCAATCGACGTCCGAATGACCTGAAAATTTGTAGACATAACCATATACACCTAATAAAGCTACTGCAACTCTCGGCATTCCATTCTGACTCCCGAATCAAAATTTCATCAACCGGATTTCGCCAAAATTCCAACTTCGCCAATTCAAGCCTATTTCTACACCGGACCTCCAAATTCAATTCCGTTTGCACTCCTAAGTCACAAATCATTCCACGAAGCTAACTGAACCACCGGAATTCACATCCAAGCCCTCCAACCACATAGTCAACTTCCAATTGACTTTTCTAAAACAATCTTCCTTCTAAGAGGTTATGTGCCTTATTTTCAACCAAAACCAACCCAAATCAATTCTAACACACCAAACACTGATAACGAATAATGAAGAATCAATAGACGGGGAAAACAAAGCAGTAACACATGAGACGACGGGTCGGGTCATCACATCCTCCCCAACTTAAACAAACGATCGTCCTCGAGCGTACCCAATAACTGAATGGCATTACGAAGCATATACTCGGGGTGATCCCACATCACCCTATCTCACATAGGTCCGATAACACATTATAGCGGGAATTGCACAATACATCTAAACCATAAACCACATTGCATTCCCCGAAACACTAGATCAGAACTTCACGTCTGAATTCAGAATAAACCCGAACCGACTGTAATAACCCATACTTGCAACTCCAGGTGAAACCATATGATATACTATACATCCAAACACTCGAAACGATGGCCTCTATTTACAGCAATTGCCCACAATAACCAAATACCGATAGAAAAACCTTCTTATTAGCTAAAGGCTTATTCCAACATTTTCATATACTACTAACAACAACTAAAACATGCGATAAACCGAACCTATACCTCAGGTCAACCATTCATGAATCCATTTCCTTTTTGACTGATACTGCAATAGATTTTCGAGCTAAACCTTGATACTACCTTCCAACAAGATGAAATCAAATATGCTCGTACTCATTACTGACTCCAACGATCATCTCGACTACAACACACCACTCTAGTGACATGACACCTCAACACTGGCCTAAGCCACAACGTGCACAACACATGCACTAATAAGAAATGATCCGGACACACTCAAATCATGACAACTGACTCAAACAAAAGAGTTGTAATTCAAATTCCTCCATACCATCACAACACAGAACTAAGATCCCGTCTCATATCACAGAAATAGAGTACCTGAATCCTCCTCGAAAGGTCATAACATCACATGGCCTTTCCACAACGCGCGATTCCATCCAAACACTATTACCCATGAAGCAGCTCAAGTCACTAAGCTCAAAATAGACAACCACGCGCAGATTGAGGTCTGAAACCAAGCAATCCATCACACCCATAGTGAAGCAAGTAATATACACTATTCAATCCTAAAAGAACACAACCGATGTGCTATTCGCCGAGCAACACCCAATACGGACTTTCCTCAGAAACCAAGAAGCAACGCATATAAACTATTCCCAACATCACACTGTAGTGGCGTGCAACCCGATCCAGATAACATACTTGTGGTGGCGTTCCACCCGACACACACATATATCTCACAAGAGGAGATGTACATCGAGCCAAATTTGCTCATTACAATAAACACGTATCAAGAAACCTCTGCCCTGACATCCACCACAAAGGCCCAATTAACAAAGCAATACTTGCCAGTCGTCCGCTAGTCTTTGGAATACAAACTACCCCGCTAGAACATAATTTGATGCACCTTACCACGCAACCTGTGGCATTTTCCAACATAGCCCATATTAGTCTAGACAACCTAACATTGGGACAACTAGTCTGCAATCTAATATCATAACCAAAATTTAACATACCAAGCAAAGAAAGATCCCTTCGAACCTCCAGTTTCCAACAACTGCTAGACGATGTCGATACACAGGATCTACAACCACCGCATAGTCGGATCACGAGAACTTCCAGTCTCCAACATATATAACACACATCAAGTATCCATTCATACCACGAAAGATATTGAACAATTCCCCTGCGCCATCAACAACCAATTATTAACAGTCGATCCAACAAGAGAATACCACAATAACATCAAATATTATCAGTTTACATTACCTTGCGCTTTTTTACTGAACAAATACCCCCATCAAATCACTGGAACAACAATACCATTCCTTAATCACCTGACGATCAATCCTTTACTCACCTGCAGCTGCCCATGCCGCTTAAAAATTTAATGACTTTCCATTATGAGCTGAACCAAAACTTTGAACCCGTAAATCTCAATTCTCCACCACATACCGCGTATACTATATCACACTAGGATAACATGAGAACTCCATTTCCCTTCTTCCTAACCACAAATATCTATGTATTCCTCTAGTCAAAAACTCTCCATCCATCCCATATAGAGAAGAAATCACTACATTTTCCATGCTTTGCATGCCCATAGACAATATATATACCTCTCCAAATCCTGGTATAGACTTAACAAGAGCTCTTCCCAATTCCATTGCACAAGATAAACTGCTAGGACTGAATCCTTCTACCCAAACTAAGCTAAGCAAACTGCCAACACTCAAGAGCTTTGCTGCACAGTACCTGTAAGACTCATTACCTTGAACAATGCAAAGAATTACTCATATCCTTATCATATTGATTCGGTTTATTATCAAGCTGTTCCATTTATCCAATTTATTTCCTGATTCATCATTAATTTGATATTCTCCCTTGCTGTAGCACCACAATACCTCAACTTGGGTTTACCACATGAGACTCGCACATCAGACCACACATTCGAAGACCCGTAGGCCACTAAATACCCTCTCAAACATTTCCTAGAAATACCACATTCCAGAATGCTTTACCTCGAAGAACTTCCTACGATTCTGAATTCGTTTACCATTACCTTCCAAAATGCGAGTACGTAGAATCCCATGATTAACATAAAGTACCACAAGTCTTGATCTTTTCTAATGAAAACACAGTCTCTATCCACGTACACAAACTTACGACACTTGATTAATACATGCAAAAATCTTGAACACAGTAAAACCATTCTCGAGAGTCATTTACTCTTATTCAGCTGTAATTCACATGCCCTAAATGAACAGAACCACTTGTGCCTTGTTAGTACTCTGACACCGCAGAGCATGGTCTCATACAGACATAAACAACTATCTTTATGCTCTATACACTGAGCATTCTTTATCAACAGCAGTTCAAAACATCCTAGTATTTCTTCACAGCACCATATAACCTTTATCAAAATTTTCCTTCACACGCGCCATTATTAGCTCAATTTTTGTGACCAGAATTGATCCGCCAACATACCTTGAGACAGAACCAACATAGCACCTAACAGTGCAATCAGCTAATCATTAGCAACCTCCCCAACTTGGCTCGAAGCCATATATCAAGGCACTGTTAACAACTCATAAAACTTTTATTCTAATGATGCCACAATGTTATAGTGAGACTAACCTCAAATCATTTATAAGTTTATAAGTTTTGTGACTACACAGATCACCTAGCAATGACATTCTCTGTAAACCTCGCATTCATTTCCACATCAGCTGAGTCCACTTTCTTAAGCGTCTCAATTCTTCAAAATACAACACAAATTCAATTACACATGAGATATTTACATACACATAAGGATCATACCACTCAAAAATACTCCACAGGAGATAACCCACATGCTTCACCTCATTTCAATATTTCCACATACCTTCCACTATCATATACGTAATACACAACCATTTAGTCTTTCTGAGGTCGAACTCTTAGCGCCACATGAAATGTACTTTACTTTCCAACTAAGAGACATGAGAATATTCTTCACGCACCCATAACTCGGACTACACATTAAAGCACAATAGGAATCGAACACTCGACATCTCCTTTATTATTCAGCATAATCTTTCGTCACTACCAAGTTCACATAGATACACCCTATGGTACTAACGTACTCATCACATGGATATCCACCCGCCATTCCGGCTAGTAAGAACAACACTAAACATATAAGTTCAAAACACTCACTCACACAATCAGCACCTCGATGCTCAAGTCATAGGCAAAGATCCGGCCTCAAGTCCTCCAGACTGGCCCAACATGAACTCACGGGATTACCTCTCGCCCCTTGATCGGGAAATCACAAGCCACTAAGGCTCATATACTACTGAGCGCTCACGTGCGCATAAAGACGTGTGGAAGGAATTTCAAGAGGTATCTCAACTGGATCAAGTATGCACAATAAGAATTCCAAGAATGGGACGTTTTCTAAAGGTTCTGTAGCCTCTCGAGGATAAATACAGACATCTCCATACCGATCTGCGAGACTCTACTAACCCTACTTATGATTCGTGGGACCTAGTAACCTAGGCTCTGATACCAACTTGTCACGACCCAAATTCCATACCTGGTCGTGATGGCGCCTCTCATGAAGACAAGGCCAGTCAAGAGCCCCAAATTCTCTTTTAACATCTATTAAGCATAAATGAATAGAAATACAATTTATTGGCATTTAACTAATAATTTCATCCTAATACAACATGACCGGGGTGTCACGAGTCACGAGCATCTAATGAGTAGGGACACTACTATTGAGCCAACAATGTATATATATATACAAGATAAAAACCGGAATACAAAGGTGGAGTGCGGTGCCATGGACGCTGGCGGTCACCTTGCTCAACTACCACAATAAGGCCTTCGGTCCTACTAATAACCCGCTACCGGGTGAACCATACTTGTAACTTCACGCAAGGTGCAGGGAGTAAAGTGAGTACTTCCAACTCAGTGGTAATAAAAGAAAATAATATCTTAGCGATAAGAAAATGCGTATGTGCACACCAAAATGCTATAAAAAGACGGTACAACCCTTTGAGAAAAACGTAAACACTATGAAAATCCTTTAGAAAATCTCAAGATCAATTAAAAATCTCTTTTACAAATATCTCTTTTACTTTTTTCAACAACCAAGCATATAAATGCTATATCAGATAGAGCAAATCGGCTCATAAATCGGCCCCTTGGGCAGAACACTCCTTAACTTATAATACCAGGGTATCAGGTCAACAAGGCAAGTAATATTGTATGTCGATGATATATGAGTGCTAAATGTCATGCCACGTAGTATAAACAAGAGTAATTGAATGAATGAAATACAATGCATATGACCGTTGCGGCGCACATTCTGATCCATTTGGGTACCCGCACTCACTGTGGGGGGTTCAGACTCCGGAGGGGCTCCTACAGCCCAAGGCAATATCAATATCACACCGCTGCAGCGTGCAATCCGATCCATGCATGTATATGCATATGCACACAATAATACTCAAGGCCTGAAAGCCTCCTCACATCACTCATCATGCCCTCACATATGGCCCTCGACCTCAATCAATCCAAACATAGTCAAAAGCCCCTCGGGCATCAGTAAACAATAATACTCAGCTCAAATGATAGTTCAAATATCAGTTAAATCTCCAAGTTTGAGTAAAATATAGCCGAGTTCATAAAACAGTATAAATCACACGGACTGAGTTTGAATAATATTTCAAATATTGAGGAAAACAATGATGATAACTCACAAAGAGTTCAAACAATCGGCAATAAGCCCCAAGTATGGCAATGAGCTCAAGTCATAATGATAACAATAATTCATTTGCAATTACACGGTAAAACAACAACCGGGATGGACCAAGTCACGATCCCCAACGGTGCTTTACCCCACGCTCAG
>JASVEL010000319.1:0-34004 GCA_032618575.1 Nicotiana noctiflora | reverse complement strand
CAGCAATAAATGATTCAGAAGTATCATATAGTTTATTAAATGATTCAGAAGTATGCAAAAGCGAGCTAGAAACTAAGGTAACATCCATTAATATAGGCAACCATAGTCACCTTATAACCGACTATATATGCCTATATGTGAGCCTAGAAAAAACAAAATTAATCTAAAGTACCTTCAATTTTTATCAACATTCTAAATAGTCAAACAAAACAACCATGAATCAAGTAATATGGAGGACAACGTAAACTTAACTCAAACTAATGCAACCAGGATACATATTCAACAATTGAAATACAACTATTCCTCAGCAAATAGTGAGAGAATGCATCCTGAGAAATCGAAGTTGTCAATCCTCAGCAAACAAAAGTTGAGACAGCGTGTTTTGCCATCCTACTGCCCACCTCTCGGGACCCTCAATTGCAATTACAAAAGGTTTAAACATTAACAGAGATATAATTGTCTGTAGTAACACTCAACATGATTTCAGAATCTAACAACAAATATATCCAAAGTACCAGCATGAATAATCAAATATCACTCAAGTAATAGCTTATTTAAATATAATTTAATTAATTACGGCCAATAACAATGTTGAAATTAGGCTTAGTAGCAGCCGAAAATGTGCAACGACATGATTGGTGTTGCGGAAGCCAAATGTATATAGTGTAAATGAGTCACAACTATTATACCAAAAATTATGGCAGCCACCAAATAATAAATAAGACAATAAAACAACAATAAAAGGAACACCAGGATTTACGAGGTTCGGCTAATTTTGCCTACTCCTCGGACACAACCAATATTTTATTCCACTCCAAAAAACAAGTGAAATAATACTAAAGAGAGAAGATACAAATGCCTTAAGAAGATAAAAATACAAATGAGAGGTGTGTTTAAATCCTAAACAGTAGACCTTCTTTTATAGGGAGAAAACCTCCCCCAATACAAGTTCCCCACCGATGTGGGATGAGGAACTTTTGACAATTTCAACAAATCTCCACCTTGGCAAAAATTCCACATCTTCAATTTTCTCTCTATAACAAATTTTGGTTGTGTCTTCATCTTCAATCGTCAGTGTTCAACAATGTTGATCAAATCCAAACAATATTAAAACTTGATCGCAGTCACCACCTTTGTCAGCATATCAGATTCGTTGTAGTATGAATTTTCTTCACCGTAACTACACCTTCTTCTATGATTTCTCGTACGAAGTGATACCGAACATCAATGTGCTTCGTCCTTGTTTGATAAACTTAGTTCTTCGCTAATTGAATAGCACTTTGACTATCACAAGAAAATGTGATACCTTTTTGTTCAACGCCAAGCTCCTTTAGCAATTCTTAAAGCCAAATTGCCTCTTTCACAGCCTCTGTTGTAGACAAAGCACTATTGACTGCAAAGTAGACTTCCAACTAACTGGTGCCTTTGCAAAAGTAAACAAATAACCAATAGTTGATCTTCGTTTGTTCAGATCACCCGTAAAATCTGAGTCACAATATCCAACTATAGATTGATTGCCTTCCTGCTAAAAAATTAACTCGACATCTACAGTATTATGAATATACCGCAGAATCCACTTCACAGCTTGCCAATGCTCCTTTCCTGGATTATGCATATATCTGCTAATAACTCCAACGGCTTGTGAAATGTCAGGTCTCGTACGGACCATTGCATACATCAAGCTACCAACAACATTTGCGTATGGTACCTTTGACATATACTCTCGTTCAACTTCATCCAATGGCGACATAGTAGTACTTAGCTTAAAATGAGGAGCAAGTGGAGTACTAACCGGCTTAGTTTTGTCATCTGTGCCAAAACGTTGTGGTACTCTCTTCAAATATTCTTTCTGAGATAAACAGAGTTTCTTTGAACGTCTATCTCTTATTATCTCCATGCCAAGAATTTTCTTCGCCTCACCCAGATCCTTCATCTCGAACTCCTTCTTCAATTGAATCTTCAACTTATCAATTTCTTCCGAATTCTTGGAAGCTATCAACATATCATCAATATATAGGAGAAGATATATAAAGGAACCATCTTTAAGCTTGCGCAAATACACACAATGATCGTATTTGCTTCTCTTGTACCCTTGCTGCAACATAAACTTGTCAAATCGCCTGTACCATTGTCTAGAAGATTGTTTCAACCCGTACAATAATTTTTCAAGTTACAACTTTGAATCCTTCTGGCTGAGTCATATAGATTTCTTCCTCCAAGTTTCCATGTAAAAACGCAGTTTTTACATCCATCTGAACTAGTTCCAAATCCAATTGTGCTACCAAAGCCAATATAATTCTAATGGAGGAATATTTTACAACTGGAGAAAATACTTCATTGTAATCAATTCCCTCCTTTTGAGCATATCATTTGGCCACCAACCTTGCTTTGTAGCGAACATCTACTTGGTTAGGAAATCCTTCCTTCTTTGCAAATACCTATTTGCAGCCAATTGTTTTCTTTCCCTTCGGGAGATTGGCCAATCTCCATGTAAGATTCTGATGAAGGGACTATATTTCATTATTAATGGCAATCCTCCACTTATCTTCTTCTGAACTTTGGATTGCGTCTTTATAAGTGATAGGAACATCATCAGCTACAATTGCGATTGCACAAGCAACTGTCTCTATCAGACGAACATGTTTCATTATTTTCTTTTTTGGCCTGTTGGTTGCTATTGATTCAAGTTGTTGTTGAGGTTCCTGAGTTGGAATCTCCTCTACCGGCTCTCCTTCCAAAGGATAATCTTCATTTGTTTCCTTCTCTGCTTCTTGTGTAGGAAAAATAAATTTTCCCTCAAACTCCACCTGCTTAGAATCACCATTATCTTGTTTGGTATCTTTATTTGTTACCTTGTTTACCATAGCAGATTCATCGAAGGTAACATCCCTGCTGAATATTACTTTCTTTGTCATAGGACACCATAAGCGATATCCTTTGACTCCGAAAGTAATCCCCATAAAATTAGCCTTCTTTGCCCTTGGATCCAATTTTGACTCTGTCACATGATAATATGCAGTTGAGCCAAACATGCAAAGAGTCGTAATCCAGCAAGCTTTCCATACCATTTTTCAAATGGTGTCTTGCCATCAATAGCAGCAGATGGTAAGCGATTAATGAGGTAGCATGCATATGTAATTGCCTCAGCCCAAAATTCTTTGCCCAAGCCAGTATTGGACAACACACCGTACCTTCTCCAGCAAGGTCCGGTTCATGCGTTCTGCCACTCCATTCTGTTGTGGTGTATGTCTCACAGTGAAGTGTCGGACGATGCCATCATTTTCACAAACCTTATTGAAATGATCATTTTTGTATTCACCTCCATTGTCTGTGCGAATACACTTGATCCTCCTGCCTGTTTGATTCTCCACCATCATCTTCCATTTGAGAAAAATTCCCAACACTTCATCTTTGCTCTTCATTGTATACACCCATACTCTTCGGGAAAAATCATCAACAAAGATTACAAAATAGTGCTTCCCACCCAATGAAGGTGTTTTGGAAGGACCCCAAACATCAGAGTGTATATAATCCAAAATGCCTTTAGTATTATGGATTGTTGTACCAAATTTAACCCTTGTCTGTTTCCCTTTGACACAATGCTCGCAAAACTCCAAATTGCAAGCCTTTACCCCTTTCAACAATCCTTGATCTGATAGAGATTTCAAGGATTTTCCTCCAGCATGTCCCAAGCGCATGTGCCACAACCTGGTTGCTTCTACCTCTTTGTTGTCACCGGACGTCACTGTCGCTGTCCCAATAACTATACTACCGAGATAAAGGTACATGTTATTGTTCTTCCGATTGGCCTTCATTACCACTAGTGCACCGGAGCATACTCTCATCACTCTATTTTCTGCAATAATTTTGAGCCCTTTTGATTCTAGGGCTCCCACAGAGATGAGATTTTTCTTCAAACCCGATACATATCGAACATCTGTTAATATTCTGATCATTCCATCATGGTTCCTTAGTCGTATTGAACCAATTCCATATGAGGTAAGAGGGTTGTTATTCGCTGTTTGGACGACTCCATATTCTCCTTCTTGAAAGTCCACAAACCAATCTCTATTGGGACACATATGATAGCTACAAGCCGAATCTATCAACCATTTGTCTGATGACGTTGACGGCTCCGTTATAACTAATGAGAAATATGAATCATCACAATCAGCTACATTTGAATCCATAATAGCCTTTCCATTGTTATGTTCAACTTCGGACAGTCTTTCTTCTAGTGCCCCTTTTCTCAACAAAAGGCACATTCATCTTTGCTGGGTTTAGATCTTCCTTTCCTTGTCCTCGTTTGATTTTGAGGAAGACCCCTCACAAATAGTGCTTCTCCTTCTCCGCCCTTCTGTTTTTCTCGCTTTCTTTGTTCATAGCTATATAAAGCCGAACAAACTTCTCTGAGAGAAACTTCGTCATTTCCATGGAGTGGAGTAGTTTCAAGGTGCTCGTACTCGTCAGGAAGTGATGCCAACAACATCAAGGCCAAGTTACCATCATCATAAGTTGTATCCATATTTTGCAAATCTGTGACCAACTTAGTGAAACTGGTGATATGTGCATTCATCGTGGTACCAGGAACATAGGTGAAGTGAAACAGTCTTTTCTTCATGTACAATTTATTTTGACTGTTTTTCTTCAAAAATTTATCCTCCAGTGCTTTCCATAATTTACTTGCAGGAAGTTTCCTTTGTGTATAGAAGCAATAACAGACAGAGTAATCGATGGTAGAAACCGTGATTAATGAAGAGAATCCCTACTTAGAGCTCATCTCGGATGAGAGCAAATAGAGGAGTAAATGATAGACCGGTCTAATAAAATTTTCTTTTTTCCCCCACATAATTAGATTAACATATATTAATTAAGCCTGTTTTTAAGAGTACCAAAATTAAATATCCACGTGCATTGCCACATGGCAGATTTTAAAAATTATTTAAAGCGTGTATCATACACACTAGTAAGAATGAGATGGGGATTTTATTATGAAGGGGAATATAGTTAGGGGGTTTTCGAGTAGAGACGATAGTTTAGGTAAGAAACTTGACAAATATTGTATAGTTAAGGCGGGGTGAGGGTATTAACTCTTAAATTAATGGAACAAAAGTAGCTTCATAAACTTTGACACTGTTATAAAATAATAAAAGAACAAGAGCAATATTGCAGAGAAAGAGAGAGAAGAAATTCTTATTGAATTTTAAAATGATTTACAATAGGGTAAGACCCCTCTATTTATAGGAGAAATATGACTTAGTCACAAAGTAAAACTCTCCACAAGATAGACATTCACTCCAAATAGAATTATATTCATAACACTCCCCCTTGAATGTCTATTCAATAGATAATGTGCCTCGTTAAAACCTTAACTAAAAGAAAACCCAATGGGAAAAAAATTCTAGAGAAGGAAAAAAAGTACACATATCTACAATACGCCTTTTGGTTGCCTCGTTAAAAACCTCGCAAGGAAAACCCAGTGGGACAAAACCTTGTAAGGGAAAAAGAGTGTAACGCGCATTAACTCCCCCTAATGAGAACATCAATTCACATCCTTAAGCCTTCGCATCCCGATCTTGTACACTAGCTTCTTGAAGGTTGACGTCGACAAAGATTTTATATCAATTTCAATATATTTTCATAACGACATAACATAGAGATCTCTTCATTCATATATTCAGGTACCTGAATCTCTCATGAGATATTATGAAGTGTAATGTCATGTGATCTTCTAGATCACTTGCCTCAATTATTATGATACTTTGTTCATCTTCTTTATCAAGAAGTTTATTTGAAACCGATTGTCTATACGCTTTAAGCTTACCGTAGACTTTGTCCTTCTAGGACTTAATATGAGCATTTGCAATGAGAATATAGTTACTTTATTTGGGTCAGCAAATGCGTCTGGCATGCTTTGCAATAAATTGCACATGAATTATCCTTTTATGAACTTCAAGTTCATATTATTTTATTCGAGGATCTCGATGTATAAATGATAATTCATTACATGTAACGTTTTCTCAACTGTTGTATCTTCTCTCCCCCTCGTGTTAGAAAAACTAACTTGTTTCCTCAACTTTGAGAACTCATCTTTGTGTGTTATGGTGTTAATCAAAATATACACCGCACATCAATAATAATAAGATGGAATTATTTGGTTCCCGACCCTGAACCACTTGTGAGGGGAGAAGGTAATATACTTTCATATATAACCTCTATCAAATTGATATATATAACTTTGTTCTCATAAGCAATAGTTTAGCTATTAAGTGGAGGCACTCAATAAATCATTTTGCTAAAACAGCTGTGATGTAAACCAACTTATCAAGATGAACTTCTTGAATAGAAAATCCGGAATATGCTCTAAATTAAATTATTGAGCAAGTTACCTCGCACATACCGACCAGGTTGCGGGTTAATAATAATTGCACATGTAACCATCTCATAGATGTATCTTATGTGGTATACATGGCAGGTGAATGAGCCCATATTCACCTTTGATATTTCCAGCATTCATGGGATTCAATCCCAATTTTAGTTGGTCAATTAATTAATGAGAACAAGCAATGTAAGAGAATTTGTAAAGAACTTTCTAGTTCTTTAATATTTACCCATGTAAATTCTCTTTTATTTTTGCACATCATACTTAAATTGATATGGGTAAATCAATTATGCCAATTGAATAAATTATCAATATTGATAAACTTCAGGTTTACACCATGATGTGTGCAATTATGAATAAACTCCAAGTTTATTATGATATGGGTTTTTATATCAATATCCACTTCATTGTGGTATTCTTTTATTTATGTAGTACAAATTGGAGAATAAAATGGGTAGCTTTTCACATACATATTACCCCGTTGCAAGTTGTAGTAATAGAAGATATTAAATCTTTCCTTTATTTATAGTCTCAATATAATCAACCGCTCTCGCGTATACTTTGGAAACTGAATAAGTTTCTTTGAGACGTAATACAACACAATACCTTATTGGTAACCAATTGTGTTTCTCCAAAATAGTAATAATTGGCTCTTCCAGAGCTCTCAATTAATTTTGCACTATCACACATTCATCATCATCCATGTGGTGAATATCTCTTTTAAAGAGAAAGTTATACCATTATGTGTATGGTCAAACTATATGCAAGATATGTTTCTTGCTTACCGTTGTCTTTTAATAATCACAATGCCGAAATATTTTGGCGTACAATAGGTACGTGATCAATGACCATTCATGCCATAATAATGACATTATTTATGGTATCATCTCAAACCTTCTTCTAGAGGTGAGTGTGGTATATTCACTACCACTAGCACGTTCATATTCTTTGAAGAATGAATATGTATTCATAAGTAAGATGTTGTCACATTCACATCATGAATGGACTATAATCATCTATATGTGTTTTATAAAATCTCATGTCAAATCGATGACAAATATTACTTTCATATAGTGAAGGATTATTTGAGAATACTTATTGTTCTCATTACCACAATGATGACGATATAATTTCGTCTATTGCCACGTCCATATCCATTGATTATTCATGGTAATAATTTTGTCTTCTTTAAGACTTATTACATACTGCTATCACATTCTCTAAAAGGAATGAGAATGGAGCAAATTCAATGGGACGGGTTTTCAATTCTTTGCCCACGATTATACATGAATTTAATCATGGCAAGGCATAGAAACTTTACCACTTCATGTGGGTGTAATTTCTTAAAAACTCCATTAGAGTTATAATCAAACTTTGTTGTCTTTGCTTGTATATAAAATCAAATTATAGAATTTCAAGAATTTGAAAGAGAAAAGTAAAATACTTACCTTAAATCCAGAATTTTAATCATGAAGGAAGTTCATGAAACAATTGACAATCATTATGCTCAATTCCAAAGTTTCTACTCAATTGATTAGAGCCTCGTGCTGATAACGTATTATAAAATAATAAAAGAACAAGAGCAATATTGCAGAGAAAGAGAGAGAAAATTCTTATTGAATTTTGGAATGATTTACAATAGGGTAAGACCCCTCTATTTATAGGAGAAATATGACATAGTCACAAAGTAAAACTCTCCACAAGATAGACATTCACTCCAAATAGAATTATATTCATAACAGACACGGAGTACATTTCTTTTATTCTAAATGCTCAACGTAGTGATAGTGAAAAAATGTAACTCAAAAATTGCGCAAATCCAAACCTATTGTTTGCTAACATATTGCACGTAAGATAGAACCTTCAATACGATCGCTAGTTGTAAAAAGGATGCATCATTGCATGAACTGGATAATGAAACAAGAGAAACTGCAAGTAACTCCCCACTTTTCAGTAAAATTTTCTGGCAAGAAAATACAGAAACTGAATGGGCTTTTTAGAACAGCATATTTCGGGAAATTTTAAAAATAACCAAATTTACAACAGATCACTCAAAAATATCCCAATTTCAAAAGTGATCGAAATTTAGCTACTTTTTATGTAAAGATAAATTTGAGCGAAAACACTGTTCAAAATCGAAAAATACTCATGTATATTATGCTGGAGTTCCAGCACAAGTATACTTGAACTCCAACATATTATACTGGAGTTCCAGGATAGTATGTTGGAACTCCAACCTAATATGATGGAGTTTCAGCATAAGTACACTAGAAATCCAACATAATATACTAGAGTTTCAAAAAAGTATACCGATCCAATATAATAGATCACACCATTTAATGCATATTTTTTTAATTGTTATATATTATACCGGAGCCAGTAAAGTATATGGGTCCAGCATAATATATTGGAGTTCATACACAAGTGCACCGAACTCCAGTATATTATGCTGGACCGGTCTCTACTGTAGTAAAACGATGACTATTTTTCATTGACTTGGTAAACACTGCTATTTTTGATTGACCAATCCGAAAATTGGTTGTACCGTGCTATTTTTACGCATATTTCCCAAAGAGAAATACCTTGCTTTCCCATCATTATTAAATTGATCTATTCCTTCTCCAAAAGATTATCTTAGATCAAAGCAGCTGAAGCTGACTTCTAAAGTAAACAAAATTGCAAACCACACAATACTATGGCCCTTGCTAAATTTGGATAGAACGAAAAGTTGTGCGATACACCGTGACATTAATTTGTCAAATCGCCTATAGTCTTATGTGTTTCACAACTCGAATGAAGATGCTTCCCCACTGTGCAGCTCGAGATATGGGATGGTAACTGGAAAACTTGAAATCACTATACACAGGATCCTTGGTACTGTTAAACTCAACTCGTCCTGGAAACAGGAATGAGTTATATGAGTTTGTGATTAAGGTTTCATTATCAGCAAAATTGAAATTAAAATGAGGCTTGTGACTATAGTTAAATTATCAGTCAAATGTCTCTCATCCAAGAAAAGAATGTAAATTTACTTTACTACAACTTCACAAGCACTATGGAGGAAATACCTTGAGAAAAGAAAATAGACCTATAATTTATGGACGTCTATGCTTGGAGAAGCTTGTTGGTCCAATATTTTGAGATCCTCTAAAATCTCTACCAGGAGAATCCATTGATCCTCTAAAAGAAGCATAAGCTGCTTTTGCTGATTCTGGGACGGAGTCTAGAGGAATTGACTCCACAAAGCATGCCGTATTGATTCGAGTCCTCTCAAGTTCAGATTGAAGTAGCTCAGAACTATACTGCTGCGCAAGAGCCTGTGAAATTTCCAACAATTCAAAGGTATGCAAGGAAGGGTGGCTAAACACTTTAATGATGATGTCTATACTAGTTAACTTTGGTGCAAGGCAAATATCATTGCCAGCAGCAAATTTGCTGGCTGGACTGAACCATTGATAGCATGTCTAATTATGCCTAAGCAGATTGCATGGAGAAAAGACATGCCCAGAATCTGGAAAAAAAGTCGATAAAGAGGAAGTATTTCATACAATCAGGTCATCAGGTGATACAGACGTCCCTTGCTGCCTTTCATCCTGAAGTACATCATCACTTCCACGTGTTGGCCGACGGCTATGACTTGGAGTCTCAATAGTCTCTGTCACACTCTCACTCGCTTTCTCTAAGAGGACCCCTTGTAAAGTTTTCAGAGACTCCCTTGCTTCATGTGTAAAATAAGGGTTCAATATGGTCTCGAAATAATCAAGCTGCAAGATTAAGCCATAAAGACTATCAGAGTCAACGCCAGCCACTTAAATGGGAGAGCATAACCTCTCCATTTCAGTTCCGTATTTTATTCTATCAACTTTTGGTAGTCCATAAAAATATCTAGAGAAACAAAAGCCTCTGCATTTTTTTTAAAAATATTTTTCTGCTTCTAATTGCCGCAAAGGGCAAAAACCCTTAAGCAATATAAAAGCAGTCAAAGAACCAACTTATATCTACACCACCAAAGAGAAGCTGTCTAACAGCAGAAAGATGATTCCTTGAAGCACTAGCAGTTTAACTGACCTCAAGCATAAGCTGACAAAAGCCATTCACGTCTAATACCGTAAAATCTTTGTCTTGGTTTTCATGGAAGAGGCTTAGGAAAGTGTCTATTAGTCCTTCAACAAGAATACCAAGTGTCTTATCCAACAGAGGCTTACAACCGGCAAAGACCTGTAAGAGAAAATCCAAATTTAGTAAGTTAGACTGAGCAATGCCGAAGAGCAGTTTTGCTAAGAAAGCCACCATGTACAGATAGAGATTTGAGGTTTAAACTTTTATCTCTGCACCAGATAAATCAATTGAATCCTCCATCCACCAAAAATAAATGAGCGGGCAACAATATCCCCAGAAAAGCGTAGGAGAACTAACCTCTGCATGTACAGCAACTAAAGTGTGTAGCAATTCCACAGCAGCATCTCGCACTCCCTGCAACACAGACAATTGTGCTATTACACCAGGTGGAAACGTTTTCTGTTATAGAAGGCTAGAATGAAAGAGTTATCACCTTAACTGTTGGTGCAGCACCCCATTGTATACCACCCTCCAACAAATAGTTTACACCAGCTGTTCTAATCAAATTTGTCTAACAATATTCCAAAAATAGTATAATTAGTGATCCTCCATTCAGGGATAAGACAAAAGTTTAAGAGGTGATCGTCTGTTCTTTTAGAAAAATGTACTCCACCAATATCAAGCACAAAGTATACTGGGAGCTAATGTAGGCTGTCACACACAAAACAGAAGGATGTCTATTATAGATGAAATTGTGCAAACACTACACACATATGTGTGGATCTTAGTACGGATATAACAGCTTTTGGCCTGCTGAATATATGAATCACTCATACCTTCGCCAAAGTATACTGCTCAAGCACATTCTCTTCGAGCCCAGAGAAAGACGTTATCAGATCTTGCATATCACCATCCTCTTCATCCTTACCCCTAAGGTAGCATAGCCCTTCAGTATCAGCTTCAGCAAAGGGGAAAAAAGTAGAAAAAACACCAAGTGTCTGCTAAGGCTCAAGTACAAAGCGAGAGCTAAAGTAAACAAAAAACATAATGGACAGCAAAACAAAAAGTATAAATATGTAATGCAAGAAAAAATAACTAAGAATACAAACAATTCTATATAATGATTAAAGAACCATAATAAATTGGAACATATGAAGAAAACCATGTTAATCAAAGAAATTTTTAATATAAAGATTTCCTATTTCAGATTAGAAAATACTTTTGTTTACTAATTATCTAATTTCCTATTCCTAGCCACTAAAATAATCACCCACGATGCATCCTTAACAATCAGTATATTACTTTGTCTTTTCCATTTTATTGTTTACTGTTTTTCTATTCAACAAAGTGCACACGAATGTTAAGGTACGTGTGGCGCCTTTGCTAAACAATATATTAAGCAATATGAAGTGCCCTGCATTGTACTAACCCTCATGACTGAAGCAGTTTCAGGTGGACCTTTAACAACACTAGATAGTATGATGATAATTTACATGTTAGGTAGCTCGACAAAAAATTATCTTGTGAAAGTCTCTAAATACAAGATGACTGCCGAAAGAACTACTCAAGAGAAGATTTTGAGTCCTAATAGCACATAAGTCCTTTGTTCAAAGACAGCTTTCAAATTCCTGGGCAAAAACTTTTCCATTTAAAAAGTTAAGAGAGACAGGCCCTTAACTAGTCAATTTAGTTCCCATGGTTATCTTATAGAAAGTATGCAATTGAAGTTGTTGCGAAAACATAAAAATCCTGTTGCCCATCTAATTGCCGCTCTTTATGCAATCAACTTGGGATGTAGTTCTGCAACACACTGATATACTGAAGTACCCTTAGTCCTGTCAACTCCTATTGAGTGTATTGTTTCCAATGCTTCTGACATTATATTCGACGGAACAAAATCAAACAAAATAGACAAGCTATACAGTACTAGAGAGCTACTTGTACTATTTTAACTTGATTTACAAGCTATAAAGTACTAGAGAGCCATTTTTGTACCTAGGCTGCTGCCAAGTTCGTCTGTACTTGCTGTACAATTCAAGAGCAAGTTCATCTTTGAGATACCCAATATTACTTACAACCATCAGCAACTGTCGATGTGGATCTACAATACTTCCAGGAAGAGGATCCGATGATTTTTCTTCTGGTTCAGTATGTCCGTTTTGAAAATGTAAACTTTCTCTATTATATTCGTCCAGAAGCTGATTGCCAGTGTGCCCCAGTTGGCCTAATCAGAATACAAAAAACTGTATCATATTCCAATCATCCAATGACAATCAGCAACTGAAATGCTGCGTATCAACTAAAAAAGAAAAGAAAAAGGTATCAACTGCTTTACACACCGGCAAAATTAAGCAAACAGTTCAAAAAGGCAAGTCTAACAGATTCCTGAATTTCTTGAAGCTGCATGAATATGTCCTCTGACTTCATAGCCTCATTCCTCAAAGACTGAATCATTCTGGACAGAACAATATTGCAGAAATGAGAGCGTATCAACCGACCAAAAGTTCCGATATTTTTCAAATTTCATTCCAAGTTAAAATTTCAAGCCTGTTTCCTGGAGGCCTATATCACACTGCCCAAACAACTTAAGAAGACAAGAGCGCTACATCTTTTCTTACAAGAAATTATGTGTGCACTCAATCAATTGTTTGTAGCTTATAAACCTTCAAGGAGGAGTTTCTTAATAGTTAATGGTATCAATAAGCACAACTCGTTATAGTAAGTATCACTAAACCACGGTATAATTCAAATCAAATAAATTACCCCATATGTAGCAGGAACGTGGACACGAGTGTGTGTCAACAGCACTGAGGAAACACAAGAATCTACTTTAACGTATATTTTTCTGTTTGTACTGATAAGCGAGCCCATGTATACTTGAATCACTCTTGATAGCTTTGCAAACACATACATTTGGATGCACATGTACGAATTACTAAATAATTTACGCTAAATTAAATTACTTCCTGACAAATATCAAAGGCAATTGAACAAGCATTTTGCATATTGAAAAGAAGCCAGCTAGGGAAGACCCTTCAGCTTACTGTGGTGTGTAGTTTGTGACATCTTTAACTTACAGATTGATCTGATCCATTGAGAATGTGATAATTGAACTGAAAGCCAGAGGCAAGGAAGAAATTGTATATGGAGATCTGTTCCTTTCTAAAATAGATACTGGGACCCAGGATTCATCTGTTGATATCTTCTCAGTTGTAGCCCGCATCCAAGAACAGAGCCTCAATATGTAAACTTTTGTGACCTCAGACTGAAGGTTGCGCAATGCTGTAACTGTTAATCACAGGAGAACTAACTCAGGAACATTTCACAAACAACAGCATGCATCAACCTGGAAATTTACGTACCAGCAACTGAAGGCGCTGACTCTTTGGCTTCAAAGGCTAGGCATGCTTTAGATATCTCTTTTATGGCATCGCTCATGTATGGGCAAAGAATATTTGATTCTTCAAGATCTCGAAATGTGTTTTGAACCTGTGAGATTAATTTCAACATTGTATTAGGAAGACCATGAATACACATTAAATCACAAAAACTTATATCCAATCTCCTAGAAAAAGCACCAAATCTATTTCAAAGCGAGTGACAGCTAAACAGACTAAAAACTGGTGGACAAAAGGAACTATACAAGGAGGAATGGAAATTTACAAGAGGTGGTTAAGGTTGGTGTAACAAAAAGTTAAGGTTGGTGCAACAAAAGACTAGTTTCAACTTGCTACTCATTTGAGAAAAATTGAAAACATAAGATATATAAGCTAGCATCAGAGAGGTAGAAGAGAGGTAAAACTTAAACCAAAAATGTCTATGTCCTAACAAGTTTTGACATGACGGAAGCCTTAGCTACATTCATATGATTATAGTACGACCAGAACAGACGGAAGCCTAGCTAGGTTCATATGATTATGCCTCTTTAAAAAGAACGAATATGATGGTTAAAAGATTCTATGGTCTAGATGGTACCCCTGTAGAAGTACGGAAATGGCTAGGAAGAGCACAGTAGTATGCCTAACCAAGTCATATTATGGAGTGAAAAATTGTCAAACAAGTGAAGAAAGAGCATCTTGATTTTATTAGATAAAAACAAAGGAGAAATTAAAGATTGCAACATACTGTTGTGGTTAAAGTTATGAAGCATAGGTTGACATGTGGGAAAGAACTAAAGGGCATAGACAAGGGTGATAGAGACAAGTGTGGCTTATGCCTAGTAAAACTACAGCTGAGGTTATATTTTTGCTACGAAGAACATATAACAAGAGCAAGAAGGATCTTCACATGATATTTATTGATCAAGAGAAAGCATGCAATAGAGCACCACGAAAGGTGCTTGGCATGAGAAGAAACCATATCAAATATACAAATATCATCACAAATAACTATGAATGAAAGCTCACAAATTTGAGAACTATGAGATAAGAATAGGTGCTTAGCATGAAAAGACTCCACATCAAATATAAATTCCACCAAAGATAAATATTAATTAAAGGTCACAAATATAAGACAATGAGAGAGGAGATACAGAGACCGTGGGAGTAAACCAAGGAATTGCCTTAAGAATTTGCTTGTTTATCCTAGATGAGCTAATTAATAGTATTTGAGATGACGTTCTATGGTGCATACTATTTGTAAATGATATAATTTTAATTGATGAAACTATTAGGGAAGTCAAAAAAAGCAGAATAGAAGGGTTTAGAAGAGTAGAAGCAAAGACATAATCTATGCATTGAAGTTCAACCTGCACAAGAACAAAGAAAAGTGAGATTGGATAGAATTTTTGGAGCCTAAACAGACACAATTACGGTCTAGAACCAATCTTCAAGGAGAATGGATGATAGATGAGGATGTAACATATAGAATTAAGAGCCCGCTTGGCCAAGCTACCAAAAACTGCTTACTTTGAAAAGTGCTTTTTGAAAAGGTACTTTTGCAAAATAGTAGAATGTGTTCGGCCAATTCATTTGAATAGTGTTTTTCGCAAGCTCATTGTGTTTGGCCAATCTTTTAGAAAAACACTTTTATGTGTCAAATTATGAAAAGGACATTAAAATTTAACGGGTTAAATTTACGATTAGTATTATTTGGAATAGAAAAATAATTTTAATATTTACTATAAAAGAATTTGATTAAAATAACGTAAAGTAAAAATATAAATTAAAAATTCTAATCAATACAAAACATAGTTATGCCAAATCAATAACATTGAGTGCCTGGTATTACTTATTGTTTAAATGATAATTTAAATATGCCAAAATACATCATTCGATATAAATTTAAAATCTACTTTTAGAAATAGGAGAAAGAGAATAAAAATTTGATTAAAATAAAAAAGAGAAGAAATGTACAGTAAAAATAAAATAAAAAGGAAAAGGAAAAGAAAAATGTTAAATTAATGAGAGATTTTGTAGCTTCTCCCCAAAAGTAGAAAAGTACTTTTGTTGCTGCTCAAAAGTACTTTTTCATTTTGGCCAAACGCATTAAATTTTCCAAAAAGTACTTTTTTGACAAACAAAAAACTTTTGGCCTCCCAAAAGCTTGGCCAAACAAGCTCAAAGATACAACAGTTGAAATGGAGTATCGAATTCTATGCAGTATGAAGATGTCTAAAAAGAGTAAAGCAAAAGACCAGCAATATATACTCAAGCAAATGTTCGGCTCTAAGATCAAACTGCCCACTAGATGAGTGTTGTGAAAATGCGGTATTTCATATAAAAAAATAAAATCATACAAGATTGGAGAAGATTAGAAATGATCACATAAAGTAGAGAGGGGCCAAAACAGTGAGGGATGGATATAGAGATTCACATAAGACATATGCTACATTCTGTTAAAAAAAGTAAAAGAGCTAAAGTTGTCTATAAACTTATGCCATAGACCAGCGGATCTTTTTTCTCCTGAAATCATCTTGACGTTTCATATTTTGCGAGAAAGTCATTTCTAACTACCTGTTTGTCTTTATCTTTCAATGAGGTCTGAGCTAGTCCCTTTTAATCTGGATTATGATATCACGAATCTGGATCAAGTGGGGTGCATCAAAGACGAGGACGGTAGAGTATTGATGGGGGAGGCTTAGATTAAGCGGAGATGGCAAACTTACTTTCATAGACTTCTGAATGAAGAGGGGACCAGATATTATGCTAGGTGAATTGGGACACTCGGAGAGGCACCGAGACTTTAGGTATTGTAGGCACATTAAAGTTGAGGAGGTCGTGAGGGCTATGCGTAAGATGAGTTGGGGCAGAGCAACCGGGCCAAACGAAATTCCGGTAGAATTTGTAGGTGTGTGGGTAGAGCAGGCTTGGAGTGGCTGACCGGGCGGTTTAATGTTATTTTCAAGACGAAGAGGATGCCGGATGAGTGGAGGTGGAGCACGGCGGTACCGCTGTACAAGAACAACGGTGATATCCATAGTTGTAACAACTATAGGGGTATCAAATTACTAATTCATACCATGAAAGTTTGGAAGAGGGTGGTGGAAGTGAGGGCAAGGAGGACGATGTCTATATCCCACAACCAGTTCGAGTTCATGTCGGGTTGTTCTACCATGGAAGCTATCCACCTTATTAGGAGGTTGGTGGAACAATACAGGGATGGGAAGAAGGATCTGCACATGGTGTTTTTGACTTGGAAAAAGCGTATGACAAGGTCCCTAGAGAGGTTCTTTGGAGATGCTTGGAGGCAAAAGGTGTGTCAGTAGCTAACATTAGAGCGATCAAGGACATGTATAACCGAGCTAGGACTCGGGTTAGGACAGTAGGACGCGACTCAGAGCATTTCCAAGTTGTTATGGGGTTACATCTAGGATCTGCATTCAGCTCATTCTTATTTGCCCTGGTGATGGACTTTCTACCATACTATCTATCTATTAGAATACTGCCGATTCTAGTCCACTCATTTCATTTAAGACTTGGACGTACTGACACGACATATTCAGAGGGAGGTGCCATTGTGTATGTTATTCACTAATGATATAGTTTTAATTAATGAGATGTGAAGCGGTGTTAATAAGAGGCTAGAGGTTTGGAGACAAGCCCGGGTTTCAGGTTGAGCGGGACTAAGACAAAATACCTGGTGTGACGACCCAAAGGGTCATCACCTGTTTTCCTCATCTGTTCCGTGCTTCCGAGGCCTTGAAAACCTCATTTTATATTGCCTCGATTTGCATGCACAGTCTGGGTGCGTAGCCGGAAAATTTTTATGTTAAAATATGTGAATTCTGTGAAAAATTTGAAGAATTTTGATATTAATATTGATATAGTTGACTTTGGTCAACATTTTTGGTAAACGGACCCGAAACCGAGTTTGGACAGTCCCGGAAGGTCCGTAGAACAATATAGGACCCGGGCATGTGCTCGGAGTGGAATTCCGAGGCCTAGAGCCCGAGATAAGAATTTTTCTGTTAAATTATTTTCTGAAATTATTAAGGAAAAATGAAAAAGAAAATGAGTTAGAAAATATAGGTATCGGGCTCGTATTTTGGTTCCGACGCCCGATACAGGTCTTAAATATGCGTTAAGCGCTATCAGTAAAGTTTGGTCAAAATCAGACGTCGTATGACATGTTTCAGACCTAAATATCAAAAATTAGAGGTTGATGAACTTGGAAATGAAATTATGAGTTTTGAGGGGTGATTCTTTGAATTTGATGTTATTTTAGCGAATTGATCGCTCGAGCCGGGGGAAGTTCTTGGAGGGAAGGATGCCGGGGGTCTATTTGGAAACAGCCTCTCTATCCCAGGGTAGGGGTAAGGTCTGCGTACACACTACCCTCCCCAGACCCCACTAAGTGGGATTATACTGGGTTGTTGTTGTTGTTGTTGTTGTTGATCGCTCGAGCAAGTTCGTATGATGTATTTGAGTCAGTGTACATATTTGGTTTGGAGCCCCGAGAGCTCGGGGGTGTTTTGGTGGTGGTTCGAGGTGTTTCGGACATAGAAAAACTGGCAGCTTTGCTGCAATTTTTACAGAGAGGTTTTCTTCTATGCGATCGCGGCCTCGTTCACGCAATCGCACTACTTTGGCCATTCCTTCAACGCGATCGCATCACATTTCACGCGATCGCGTAGAACAAAAATCTTTCCTCTTTCGCGATCGCAAACCCGTTCACGCGATCGCGTAGAGCAAACGGACCACCCCAACAAATTCCCTCTACGCGATCACAGCAGTCCTCACGCTATAGCGTAGACTACAAGCTTTCCTCTCCGCGATCACACTCCTGTTCACGCGATCGCGTAGAACAAAAATAACGCCCAGTGATTTTAAAAACAGAACCAGAACACGGGATTTCATAATTTTTACACGAGTCTTCTTCTCCCCCAAGCCCTAGGAAGCCATTAACGCCTCCAAGCTTCAAGACCCTTTGAGTAAGTGATTTTCCGCTTATTTCCTTCTCTTTTCTTTCATTAATTAACTAGTTTCTAAACCTAAATCATGAAAACAGAGTAGAAATCATGGGATTTGAGCAAAGTTAGGTTTTTGAGAATTTTGGTTAATTCAACCCTTAATTGGGGTCGAATCTTAAAACAAATTATATATTTGTACTCGTGGGGTATGGGTGAATTTATTTTGGTTCGAACTTCGTGTTTTGACCAAGCGAGCCCGGGGTTGGTTTTGCAATTTTTGGACAGCATGTTAGGAGGACTTTAATTCGGTGATTGGGATGGTTGTTGAGTAGAATTGATGATATTAAATACATTGTGTATAGATACGATTGAATTGGAGCGAAATTCGAAAGGAAAGGCATTGCTTGAGGACTGAGTTGACTATAAGTCGTCGAGGTAAGTGTTTGATCTATCCTAGCTTGAGGGAATAGGATTAGAGTATAATAACTTTCTAGTCGCTAAATGATCGAGTGTGGTGTATAGGCGTGGTGACGAGTATCTATACATCAGAGTCTAGCATGACCGTGAGTCGTTGCTGGTACATGTTGTGAACTAATGTGGAACTCTCCTAAGCTAAATTATGATTAATCCTTTCACGGGATGGTTAAATTATTGAGCCCTTGCCGGGTTGTGAAAGTTGTCGTTATTGTTCCCTTGCCAGGACCTTATTGTTGTTGTTGTAATTGTTCCCTTGTTGGGACCTTATTGTTGTTGTTATTGCTCCCTTGCCGGGACCTTATTGTGTTGTTGATACTCCCTTGCCGGGATGATACTTGTTGTTTATTTCATTCTTCTTGCCCATTAATTGTGACTGTTGTTTGGGTGAGGAAGAGTGATAAAGCACGAACAGAGATGCCGTGCCATTTCTAATTATATTCGCGCGAAGGATCATTCCGTGCCACGTTTTAACTATTTATGCACGAAGGAACATTCCGTGTCATTGTTAATTATATTATGCATGAAGGAACATTCCGTGCCATGAATGTGAATTATGAGAGTAAAAGCACGAAGGGTGATGCCGTGCACTTTTATTTGATTGTTTGGGTGAGGATGAGAGTAAAAGTACGAAGGGTGATGCCGTGCACTTTTATTTGATTGTTTGGGTGAGGATGAGAGTAAAAGCATGAAGGGTGATGTCGTGCATTTTTATATGATTGTTTGGGTGAGGATGAGAGTAAAAGCACGAAGGGTGATGTCGTGCAACTATTACATTTCTTATTTTGTGATAATTATTATTGTGTTCTGTTTTCTATTACATTGATGAACTATATATATTCAATTGTGCTCCCCATATCATCTTCCCTCCCTTTTAATTGTTTAATTAGTATTTTTGTTGTTTTGTGGTACGTATGTATATAGAACCGCACAGGTTTACGTGAGTGTCTGGTCCTAGCTTTGTCACTACTTCGCCGGGATAGGTCGGGCACTTACCAGCACATGGGGTCAGTTGTGCTGATACTACACTTCTGTGCGTTTTGGCACAGGTCCAGGTCTTGAGCAGCAGCACCAGTAGTTATAGCAGGATTTCCATTACTACGAGACTGAGGTAGCTTGCAGGCGTCAGCAGGCCCGGCGTCTTTTGTTATGTTTTTCATTTATGCTGTAGTCTCATTGTTTCGAGACAAACGGTTGTTATATTTCTTTCAGACCATTATGTATAGTTTATTCTTAGTGGTTCGTGAGTTAGTGACTCCACATCTTGGGTAGAGGATTTATGTTGAGTATTTCATATTTATATTCAAATTTATGAAAGTATGACTTCCGCAGTTAATGTTATTATTATTATTCATGTTATTAAATTGACTACATGATGGTTTTTATTAATGAAAAGATGGTGAGAAAATCGGCTTGCCTAGCTACCACGAGTAGGCGCCATCACGATCCCGATGGTGGGGAATCCGGGTCGTAACACTTGGAGTACAAGTTCAGTGCCGAGTCGAGGGAAGCGGGCATGGACGTGAGGCTTGGATCACAGGTTATCCTTAAGAGAGGTAGTTTCAAGTACCTTGGCTCGGTTATCCAGGAGGACGGGGAGATCGACAAGGACGTCATACACCGTATATAAGTGGGGTAGATGAAATGGAGGTTTGCATCTGGAGTCCTGTGTGACAAGAAAGTGCCATAAATACTCAATGGTAAGTTTTATAGAGCAGTGGTTAGACCAGTCATGTTGTATGGGGTCTTGTGTTGGCCTGTTAAGAACTCACATATACTGATATACAGAAGATGAGAGTGCAGAAATGAGGATGTTGAGGAAGATGTGTGGGCACACTAAGATGGATAAGATAAGGAATGAAGATATTCGGGAGAAGATGGGCGTGGCTCATATAGATGACAAGATGCGGGACGTGAGACTCAGATGGTTCGGGCATGTGCGGAGGAGAAACCTTGATGCTCCGGTAAGAATGTGTGAGAGCTTGGCTTTGGTGAGTGCGAGAAGAGGTAGAGGGCGGCATAAGAAATATTGGGGAGAGTGATCAGGACAAGGCAGCTTCAGATTTTCGAGGACATGGCCCTTGATAGGAAGGCATGGAGGTCGAGCATTAGGGTTGTAGGTCAGGAGGTAGTTGAGCATTTTTCTTCTTCGTACCGAGTGTAGCTAGTTTGATAGGATTTGTCTTAGACTGCTAGGGGTTAATATTGTGTTCCTCTATTCGTCTGTTTTTCATAGCACCGAGCCTTATTTATTGGTTATGATTATTGTGTTTCATCTATTTTCTTGCTCTTATGATGATGTTATTATTTATATTTATATGGTTTCTATTGATGGTACCGATATATTATCTCTTTTTGTCTTGTTCGTTTTCTTGAGCCGAGTATCTATCACAAACAACCTCTCTACTCTATCGGGATAGAGGCAAGGTCTGCGTACACACTACCCTCCCCAGACCCCTCACTTGTGGGACTTGACTGGGTTGTTGTTGTTGATATCAGGAATCTGTTCTGAATTAGGCAGTGGTTAAATTTGTTCTGTGGCAAAAATTGTGCTGTCGTCTCACCAGAGAGTAATACAAAAGATAGAAGATAAAGACCAACACTAGATGGACTCAAAATTGAAGAATAATAAACCAAAGTGGTAGTGTCAAAAACAACTTCCTCTATCAACAACCAGAAAAGGGAAACAACTAGGTGCACCTGCGTCTAAAAGTAAGCATAACCCATGGCAACTTACTCTCCTGCCATCAAGAGGAAGCATTTACCTCGGATTCATAAGCTGATAAAGTACTCTGCAACATTCCAGCAACTTCATCTAGAGAATGACTTGAGTACTTTCCGTCTCCTACTTTTTCTTCAGTTCTCTTTGCAGAGACATTGACATTTGAATCAGAAGACACTTGGGAAGTCTATTTACAGGAAAAAGAACCATTAAAATCTAAAAGCTAGCAAATGGAAGCAAATAATAAATATTAATAGGAAAGACTGCAACATTGATGCACATCCCCAAAAAATTGGAGAAGCAACAAATTTCTCTAGTACGAGAAACAAATGGTAATCATCTTGACCTATTCCAAGAAATATACTACTTGAAGTTACCAAACGCTACAAAAACAATGACGGAGAAAGAGTTAATACCCTAAAATTCCCCTAAACTATCATGTTCTTGTCAGTTTCCTACTTAAACTATTCAGTGTCCCCCAAAACCCCCTGAAGTATATTGTCCTTCGTATTAAAAATCCTTCATTGCATTCTTAGTGGTACGTGTAGTACACGCTCCTAATTATTTTAAAAAAAGTATCATGTAGCACTACACGTGGATATTCAACTAAGCCTAAAACCCCCCTAAACTATCACTTTTTTTCTAGTTACCTACTTAAACTATCTGGTGTCCCCAAAACCCCCGAACTATATTCCACTATATATTAAAACCTCATGCTGAACTTTTAAAGGTGCGTCTGTCTAACTATATTAACTTATGGTTTGTAAAAAGTTTTTTATATATTTAATCATGATGTATTTCTCTCGGATGATTAATTAATTTTAGGTGTTTTGGCCAAAATAATATTTAATGCATTGTATTAATTTAAGGCTTAATTGTGATTGTGCTTTATGCTAAACTCCAATTGAATAAGTCTTTATTTATATCTACTTTGTAGCACAGTAAAACTGTAAAAATATAAATAAAAGCATATAGTGTTGCATTTCTTAAAAATCATCTTCTATTACATAAAAAGATTACACAAAATAACATTTCGCAAATAAAAAATCAATTGGCCAAGAATTACATTTTCTAAATCCAGATTGTATAAAGAAGGTTCAAGATATTCAACTTTATTCTAAGAAGATTTAAATTGATATTCTTTCAATAACATGTGTAAGACATGAAAGAAGACTAAAACAAAAATATAATAAATCAAGAGAGGGAGAAATTTTTCAGAGGAAACTCATATAGAGAACTGAAGAAAAAAGTTTAAAAAGTGAAGAAGAAGGTCAAAAATAAAGAAGAAAGGTTTTAAAAAATTAGGAAGAATGATGAAAAAATGAGGAAGAAAGGTGGAAGTAACTGAAATAAGGAGAATATTTATTAAAAAAAATAGATGGGAAAGAGGGTTAGACTAATTAGCCATTATTTTCTGTCATATGAGCCATTTTGATGGGTTTTTTCAGCTGCCACGTGCTCCCTAGCGAGTGTTTACACACGCTATGCCAAGTCAGCGACGAAGGGGTTTTAATATGAAGGACAATATAGTTCAGGGAGGTTTTGGGGACACCGAATAGTATAGTTTAAGTAGGAAACTAACAAAAATGTTATAGTTTAAGGGGGTTTTAGGGTATTAATTCACGGAGAAATTATAATCAAAAGGAACAGTTAGATGGCTGTCACAGCTGGGCACAACCAAAATTCAGTGTGGCTGTGGAGCGTCAGATTTCAGCTATCTAATCGTAGATGCTCGCGTCATAGTACAAAGCAACCCAGCATGTGACATCCAAACCTCCGAGTAAAAGAAAATAATCACAGTTGCATCTTAAAAAGCCCACATCTAAGCTTAGAAAATTTACATTATAAAACCATTTAGACTTTTCAGTCTTCAAAGATTGTGCATACTCTCGAGAATTAGAGTTCTAGAAACTTGCAAATCAAACAATCTGATTTAAATTGGACAAGATGATAGAATGAGAAATATGTCCAATTTAGCAAACTAGTCAGAGTAATGTGTAAACAAGCTAGTCAGAGTAATGTGTAAACAAGCTAGTCAGAGTAATGTGATCCAAAATTGACGCTAGTAATGGATTTTGAGTAAATTTAAGGGGAAAATGAAAATTGAGATCAACTATATATGGCAAGTACTAATTTAACAACTTTGTTCTATAAGTGCATCAGTAATCAAATTTACTCCACGAAGCTATCTGGTCCTATCTGACTTGGTAGATGACAGACGATATCTTGATCTTATCCTTAGAATATTTGCATCAACCTGATGAATAGACTACAGGGGGTAGGGAGTCTCGTTACCTTTGCAAATTTCCCACTGAAAACTGAAACGGAAACTTTCCAGAAGGCAGGTACATGCTGAATAATAACAGCAGTCAACCTACGTATATATCTTCCTCTAAGAGCATCACCTTGTTCACCGATCATCTCTAATGGTTGCAAATCACCAGGAGATACAGAGTAGTCAATGTCTGACTGATCATCATTTTGTAACACGTAATGAGAATCATTAATTTGAAGTTGAACTAATTATCAACAGCTTTCTGATAAAAGGCAATCATACTTACAGAATGGTTCAGATCTTGCTGAATTTGCCTCCATTTTGCATCAGATAAAGCTCTTTCTCTCATCTCATTCTGTAAATTCTCCATCCTTGCTTCATGATCTAAAGAGCATTTCTCAAGCAAGCCTCGAATTCTGTGGTTCTGAGAAATAGCAGAAGTATGTCCGCAGTTTTTATGTCAGAATGAAGTGCTATTCATAAAGCTAGACAATATTTACCACATCCATAAGGGGAGATACTATTACATTGTGTTAAAGAAGGAAAGAAAAATGCCAATCATTATTAATTAGGAAGAGAAGAGGGGTTCCATGATCTACCCTGCATTTTCCTTTTCTATAAGAATTAAGCAATGAAAAGCCAAATTTCTCAAACATGAAAAGCATAGAAGTGCAGAGGAGAGAGATCAAAGAGAACAAATCTATAAGCACTGATGTTACAACTGGTCCACCCTAAGCATAACACCATTATATGTAATCAAAAAGGATAATATTGGATTTAGATGCTTCACCTGTATATTCAAGTAGTGCCATACAGGATCTGATTCAGGTTCCAACTCCAACAAGAGTCTCACTATATTTTCAAGCTACAAGAAGCATTACGGAATACCACATGAGTAACAAGCATACATTGAGAAACCTCAGAACTTTCTAAAAACTAAATGTAAGTAAAATTGTCAGCATTTAAAAGGCTGCACCCAATGCTAAGGTATGTAAGTCAAGCCCAAATGGAGATGAAGACTGCAAATAAAGCAATTATATGAGAAAATCTATCATTTGCATGGACAATGGTAATATCAAGTGTTTGGAAAGAAGCCATTATAAGTTAACAAGTTGTTAGAAAGGCAAATAACAATTGATTCCCTGCAGAAGAGAAATAAATTCCTTTAAATAATCTGAAATTAGATAACCTAGCAAGAATATATTTGAGGCATTTTGACGAATAGGTAAATTGCAAGCACAGGCAAAAAGAAAAGAATTATCTACACTAGGAGTAGCAGAAAGACAATAACCGCTATAAGACAAGTGAACAAGAGATGAACAAGTTCGAGCTATTTGATCAAGTGTAATCCACTTCATATAGTAGCATCCCAATCAAGCACAACTAAGTAGGTGGGGGTGGAAGAAGCAAGCATATGGATTGGAACACATGGAACTTGTTTCACAGATATATTCTTCCTCTAGCAAAGGTAAGCTATCACAAACCACTCTTGTTTTAAGTCGATGGTAACACAAGGGCCATCATTCTGTGGTGAATCTACAACCTGATCTCAAATAGTAGCTTCTCAAGCTACGTTTTGAATTACAAGTTCATCGGGCAATTTGTACCCCTCCAGATAAATGTTACTCCCAAATGAATAAGAAAAATAGTTGTGGTACAGAATAGTCAAAACCGCGCACTGGTTATCAAAGCAGATTTGGATCTGTTAAGGGAGGGGAAGCAAACCATTTGTAAAAACGTATTGAAAACCCAGGGCTAAATTTTATTGCTTTAAATCCAGAGACACGACAGAGTTGAGATCTTCGATCCTTTGACTATTTCACCATTATACTGCAATATTGACGCAGCTCCTTTATGGAGACTTTTAGAGAACCAACAGTCCACCGCGATGCCATCCTATACTTGCCGTATCTTCTTTTATTCAAAAAGATGAACTCAAGTTGGAAAAATAACTAAAGGATGACTTACATTTGTTTGGTCAATATGAGGATCTTCCAGAGACTTGTAAAGCATGCCTTTAAACTCTTGCATAACTTTTTCAACCTCCTCAAGGACACGCTTCAAAATGCCTACCTGAAGAAAATACATAAAATAAATAGTGACTAAAACAAAAGCAAAAGCTTCGGATAATGATGACAAAATAACAACAACAAAAACAGAATCTATGTGCAAAGAAGTAAAAAAAACAAAACAAAGAAGCTTAAATAATAATCAGAAGATAACCTCAAGGTGTCAAGCATCATACAAAAGTCAAGGGGACATGTTTAATACTAAATCAAACTAAAAACATTAAAACCATGAAACTCTATCAAGTGTTTTTTCCAATGTGATGAAAGATGCCTACGCAAACAATCTACATTTCAACGAGCATAAACAATTTGCACTAGCCAGAAACAAGGGAGATCTTAAAAAATATTTCTTAATAGGAGGAATACCTAAAAACCTCCCTAAACTTGACACGGATTATTAGTTGCACCCCTAAACTATTCATGGTCATAATTACCCCCATGAACTTGGCTTTTTGAGAGCCATTACCTCCCTGGACGCTGATGTGGAAAAGAGTGTAGGTGTACTCTCTTTTAAGCGCGTAGGAGTGAAGAAAAAATAAATATCAGCTTACATGTAGGTTATTTTTTAACCTAGGTGTCTTAGGTCACAGGTCCAAGCCCCCACACCATGCAAAGCAAAGCCTGGTATTTAAGTTAAGAAGGGTAGAGGAGCGGGCCAATTATCCACCGAGTTTCGAAGGCTGCGATTGGTCCAAAGGATCGGGCCAGACGGATTTCTCGGTCATAAAAAAAGAGTAGGTTATTTTTTAACTTTTAATTGCATATAGTCATATATAATATATAATGATTTATTTGTTACAACTATGTATTTCTTCTTGCTTCATCTTGACATATAATGTGGACTTTACGCTAACTTTTATTATTTTTAATTTCTTCTATAGATATAATGTTTATTTGTTCCAACTGCATATTTCATCTTCTTTTTATTTGGGGGGGGGGGGAGCCAAATTGTAAAAGTTTGGTTGGAACTCCATCATCTTAGCCAAATAGAAAACTTTTAGCAAAAATAATGGAGTACTAGTTATGTATTTTCTGTTATTTGTTTTCTTTAGATATAATATCTATTTATTTTAATTGTGTATTTTTATTTCGAGTCAAATCAGTAAAAAAAAATGACTACAACTCCATTATTTTTTACCGGATAAAAAGGTATAGCCAAAATAATGACCTTGCAATTGAACACTTTTTTTTTTCTTCTTTTGATATAATGACTATTTATTTCAATTGTGTATTTTTACTTTTTCCGGTAATATCTGTAAAAAAAATAATACTTTTAGATCTCCATAATTTAGAGCTATATAAAAAAATTATAGTCAAAATAATAAAAATCAAACTATGTATTTTTAAATCTTTTTAGATGCCTTGACTATTTAATTCAACTGCATAAATCTTTATTTCAAGTCAAATTCAAAAACAATAACTAAAACTTTATTATTTTTAGCCAAATAAAAAAAATTAGCCTAAATAATATAGTTCTAACCAAGTTTTATTTTGAATATTATCTAAAAAAGTAACACACTTAAAAAGGTATAAAGTATATTTTATTTTTCAAAAAAAGTCACGTGGACAGGAAAATCCACGTGGCATGCGAGTGCATACCACTTTCCTAGGATGAGATCGTCCAAGGGGGTAATAGCTATTGAATAACTAAGTATATAGGGGTAATTAAGACCACCGATAGTTCAAGGATGTAATCAATAATTTGTGCCTGAGTTGGGGGGGGGGGGTTTAAGGTATTTTGCCTTTTTAATATAATATGGACTCATTAAACAAGGCACTCGGGGTGTTCCTATTCCTTTACATTGAGGTGAACACAAACATGTTAAACAAAGAAAAAGCATTAGTTCTCAGCTAAGTTGCTCCAACACTTCAGTTTAGGTGCCGCACCCGTGTCGACACGACATTAGTATGGGTGTGGGTATGGGATCCGTACCGGATATGGTCAAACACTTTTGGGTACTTTGACCACAAAGGACGAAAAAATTCAATACAAAATACAATTTGATTCCCGAAATCAGAACCAAAACAAGGATAAAATTTGAAGAAAATAACATACCTTATCTACGATATCAATCCATTACTTATTTACAACTTGAGAATAAAAAAGAAATACACACTTTACAAGCTATGGTAAGTATTCCACTAAATTTCTTACAAATTTAGAGATATTTTTATATTTTTGAATTAATTTTAGTATGATTCCCGCACCCGTATACACACTAGGATCCGTATTCCCGAATTTTAGAATTTATATCTCGAAGGATCCGACCTTAAAATCCGCACCCGTGTCGGACACTCGAACCCGTGTCCGAGCAACTTAGGTTCTCAGTATAAAACATTGTTAAGATTACGCATTTGCTTAAAAGCACGTTGTAGGAAGGGCCTCGGTGAAATGTATGAAAATACTCTATAATTAAGATTTCTTCCCTAGTAGAGTTGGGCACTGCCAACAGCCATGTACTAGCCTGGATTATCTATGTCATTCATGACCACAAGGTATCTTGGATCAATTGATTACTAAGACTGGGAAACATAGGGCCTCACACACAGAGAGACATGAACATGTATAGATGCAATAAACTTCTGCATAATCTTGTGTAGGTGTACATGTTTGCAGGATTTAGATCGGTCTCAACAGTTTCAAACAGAAAGCACAATCCAATACTGGTAAGTTTAAAAGTCGCAGAATATTTACGCCTTCACTTACATGAGAAGGCAGAACAATTGACTTTGCTTTCCTGTATTCCCTGACTGCCAGGTCATATTCACCCTTACTAATGCTCTCACGAATGGTACTGGGTAAGTTAAATAATGTTCGGAACCTCTGAAGCATTCCTTGAACAGTTCTTATCTTCTCAGCTTGAGCCTACATAGAAAATGCTTCTAGATTTTATATCTAACAAATAAAGAGGAGGCAAAACACCCACACCTACAATAATCTACTTCACTAAATAGATTGAACTGATAAATACAGCATCACATCCTGTTTACCTGCCTTTCAAATAGTGACTCAAAAGCACGGTTAGCAATTGAATTGACTCCTTGCATACAATTATATAAGTGAGAAGTTCCAGAACCTTCAGGGTCCTCCTCAATGCGTCTCAACTTTGATTCAATATCTATGGCAAAAGCATAAGTCAGAACTAGATCTTCCTATGGTAAATCAAAGTACGGCAAAAACCTCATAAGTATCAAACAAGATGTGAAGCTCACCATCAATTGTTGTTTTGCAAGATACAAAGCAATCAAAATTCTCTTTGACCAATTGTTTTTTCTGTTGCATACGTCCTTTAAGATCAGTTTTCAAAGAAAGAGCACCTGCCTCTAAGTCAGCTGCACTAGTATCTTGGTGGATTCGGGATAGAAATAACTTTGGGTCAAACTTCTCAGAAAAATAATTCAACCTCTCTGCAAAATTGATGCAATATCGTGTGAAAATTTTCAGTTGATTATTATCAAATATAACTTGCGATAGAGAAACTATAGAAGGAAATCATAGCAGTAAATAAAAATAGAAAACAAACAGTTAATCAAATGATCCTGCAAATTGCTCGGGCTTTAAACAAAAAGAGAAACAACGTGAATTGAGTATGAATTTAGTATATGAATCACTTAACATATATGAATTTAGTATTTGTGAACAGTTTCGGAAAGACAATTTTCTGACAAGATTTGGTTATTTCCCCAGATTGAAAATTCGCCGGAGCACTGGACTTTCCGGCGTCCATCGGAAAAGTGTCTATCTTCTTTAATTCTTCATATTTCTTTTCGTATTCAAAAAAATTATCCCCATTGGATTCACATGATCAGTACTTGAAATTACTTTATCAAAATCTGCTGTCAGTTCTTGAAAAACTGGTTATCCATATAAGAAATAGGCTGTGGATTACTTTGGTTGAAGTTGTCTATTAATTCAGGATAGTCCCAAATTTTTTGATTAATATTCCTACTACTTTTCAAGAATTCATATTTTCCCTTTGTATTCTCCATCTTTTCTCAAGAACCTCCGCAAGATTTCGTAATTCTTTTTCAGTTAAAAGTTGAATCCTGAATCTCAAGTTGGGTATTTCTCTGTCTTGATTTTTTCTTCAAATTTGCCATTTTAATCTCAGCCTTTTTCTTTTCATTTTCCAAGAAGCTACACAAGCTATTTTCTAGCTTTCTGTTAAACATTCGTTTAATTTACACTTGATATCAACAGCTCAGTGAATTTATAATTTTTGGCTTTTAAGGGTAATTTGAAGAAGACATTTTTTCTCCTCCTATTCTCTTGATTTTGTGGGTGTTTGCGTGTTTTGCAGGTATCACTTTTTGGAGGTGCACACGCTCAAGCAGTAGAGTAGCAGCTATACACCGGGTTCCGCAGCATCGGGAGTATACCAAGTCAAGAGTTCCACGTTCTATTTGCGGTAAAAGGTACCTCCCGCCCCATGTTTCTCTGTCTCCTGTGTTAATTACTTTGTTGCCATAGTATTTCGTACTAGTCTACCTCATATTCTTCAATCAGTCTTTCTGTTTTGCTTGTTAACCAATTAGTTTGGGATAGATTAAGCTTAATTCTTGATTGTATACTTGTTCTCTTAGTTAGTTTATTTGCATGTCTTTGGGATTCTAGTCGGTAGATTTCAGTTCTTTTAATTACCTGTACTCTTAATTTGTGCATTCACTTATTTTTCTATTCTTTAGTTGTAGATTATAGTTCCTTTGGTTCCTTTATTTTCTTCTTCACCTGTTTTTCTGTCCATTAGGTATAGATTATAGTTCCTTTAGCCCTTTGTTTTATTTCGTCACCCGTTTTTTTTACCTTTAGTGGTAGATTATAGTTCACGTTAGTTCCTTTAGTTTATTTTGTCACATGTTTTGTGACATTTAGTGGTAGTCTATAGTTCCCGTTAGTTCCTTTATTTTATTTTTTGTGACCTTTAGCGGTAGATTATATTTTGGTACTCCATTGTATCTTTGGTCGCCTGTTTTCGGGATAGCACTTGCATAGTGACCCATAGATTATAGTGGCTTTGGTGAACAATCGGAGGGTAAGGTCTTGTCCTCGGGGGTGTCAGCTTAGAGGGGGGGTAAGGGGGCTAAGGGTGCTACAAGGTTGAGAGTGGGGTCTTGGAACATAGGAACTTTGACCGGAAAATCTGTAGAGCTAGCAAAGATTCTCGAGAAAAGGAAGGTTAATATAGCTTGTGTACAAGAGACTAGGTAGGCAGGAGATAAGGCACGAGATGTAGCTTTGGTATTCCGGGAGGTTGGGGGCAAGAACGGGGTAGGTATCTTGGTTGATAACGACCTCCGTAAACTAGTGGTGGAGGTTAGGAGGGTGAATGACGGACTAATGACTATTAGGTTAGTTGTTAGTGGTTTCACTTTGAACATAATCAGTGCATACAGAAACTGGCTTGGATTAGGAAGTCAAGAGGCGTTTTTGGGAGGACTTAGATGAGATGGTGCGTGGTATCCCGCACACAGAGAAGCTTTTCATAGGATGAGATTTCAACTGCCACATTGGAGCGACACCTGAGGGGTATGATGATGTGCATGGTGGCTTTGGTTTTGGAGATAGAAACGAAGGAGGAACGTCTCTTTGCTAGAACTTTTGATTTGGTGATAGCAAACTCGAGTTTCCCGAAGAAGAGGAAGCACTTGGTCACCTTCCGGAGTTCGGTTGCCGAGACTCGGATTGATTATGTACTTTGTAGGAAGTCAGATAGAGGTCTTTGCATGGATTGCAAGGTCATCCCACGTGAGAACCTCTCGACCCTTCATAGGCTCCTGGTCATGGACCTCGAGATCACGAGGAAAAGGAGGAAGAGGGCGATGTATAGCCAACATAGGATAAAGTGGGGAGCCTTGACGGAAGCTAAAGCGCAGGAGTTGGGGGTCAAGCTAGTGACTATGGGGGCTTGGAGGAGTAGTGGGGGCGTGAGCGCTATGTGGACCATGACTGTGCAGTGCATTAAGTAAGCCGCGAGAGAGGTATTAGGGGTTTCAAAGGGTAATTCTGGCGGTCAGAATGGAGATTGATGGTGGAATGGAGAGGTGCAAGGAAAAGTGGATACCAAGAAAGCAACATATCTGAAGCTAGCGGAAAGTGTAGACGAAGAGGAGAAAAGGGCGAATATGGAACATTATAAGTTGGCTAAGAAAGAGGCTACGTTAGCAGTTACGGCGGCAAAAACTGTAGCTTTTAGTCGAATGTATAAGGAACTCGAGGGTTGTGGTGGGGATAAGAGGTTGTTCAGGTTAGCCAAGGCGCGAGAAAAGAAGGCGCATGACTTGGACCAAGTAAAGTGCATCGAGGACAAAGAAGGTAGAGTTTTATTAGATGATGGGCTTATCCGTCGGAGATGGAGGACCTGCTTCCATAGCCTCTTGAACGAGGAGTGGGACAGAAGCATTGTACTAGGTAATTTGGAATACTACGGGAGTCGTTGTGACTTTGGGTATTGTAGGCTGATTAGAGTTGATGAAGTTGAGGGTGCTATGCGTAAGATGAGAAGGGGAAAAGCGACAGAACCGGATGAAATCCCGGTGGAGTTTTGGAAGAATGTGGGCAAAACGGGCTTGGAGTGGCTCACTAGGTTATTTAATGTCATTTTTAGAATGAAGAATATGTCCGAAGAGTGGAGGTGGAGCACGATGGTTCATGTATACAAGAACAAGGGTGATATCCAAAATTACAATAACTATCGGGGTATAAACCTGCTTAGCCATACTATGAAAGTCTAGAAGAGATCGGTAGAGCTAAGGGCGAGAAGGAGTGTGACTATTTTCGAGAACCAATTTGGGTTTATGTCGGGGCGTTCGACTACATAAGCCATCCACCTTGTTAGGAGATTGATGGAGCAGTATAAGGAGAGAAAGAAGGACTTACATATGGTGTTCATCGACTTAGAAAAGGCATACGATAAAGTTCCGAGGGAGGTTTTGTGGAGATGTTTGGAGGCTACAGGTGTTCTTGTTGCCTATGTTAGATTGATTAAGGACATGTATGATGGAGTAAAGACTCGAGTGAGGACGATGGGGAGGGGGGACTCAGACCCTTTTCCGGTTTTTATGGGGTTGCATCAGCGGTCAGCACTAAGCCCATTTTTGTTTGCTCTGGTGATGGACGTACTGACGCGCCACATCCAAAGGGAGGTGCCGTGGTGCATGCTATTTGTAGATGATATTGTATTGATTGACGAGAAGCGAGAAGGTGTGAACGCACAATTAGAGGTATGGAGGCAGAACCTGGAATCTAAGGGTTTCAAGTTGAGCAGGGCCAAGACAGAATACTTGGAGTGTAAGTTCAGCGGCGAGACTTTAGGAAGGGAAGGGGAGGTGAGACTGGACTTGTAGGTCATCCGTAGGAGAGGGAGTTTTAAGTACCTCGGGTTTATTATTCAGGGGGATGGGGGGACTGATGGAGATGTCGCACATCGTATTGGGGCGGGATGGATGAAATGGAGACTCGCTTCCGGTGTTTGGTGTGACAAGAAGGTGCCACCGAAACTTAAGGGTAAGTTCTACAAAATGATGGTCAGACCAACGATGTTGTATGGGGCTTAGTGTTGGCCAGCCAAGATTGCTCATGTCCAAAATATGAAGGTAGCAGAGATGAGGACGATGAGGTGAATGTATGGGCACACCAGGTTAGATAAGATCAGAAATGAGGTTATTCGCAATAA
>JASVEL010000318.1:0-95254 GCA_032618575.1 Nicotiana noctiflora | reverse complement strand
AATGTAGAGATTTCTACCATTGATTCAGTTCACGTGGTCAGGCACTTTTATGGATGTGTTTCCTGCTTCCATACATGTCGCTGGACAAGGTTGTTGATTTTAGTATTGATTTGGTGCCTGGCACCATATCGTATGGCACTAGCGGAGTTAAAGGAATTGAAGGAGCAACTTTAGGAACTCCTTGGTAAGGGGTTCATTGGAAGGCCAATATGGATGTGTTTTCTACATCGAGTCTGCTTGGTTGACTCTGAGTTGTATTATTAAGGGATGTGTTGATTCGATTGTTATTAAGCTTACTAGTGATCTAGGGAGATTTACGAGTTACCTTTCGGTGTTGCGGGGAATTAGGATTTGTTCGTTATAGGCACATGTGGTGCAATTTTTATTGGGGTCTCTTAGTGGAGTTCGAGCAGGAAGGGTATTGGATATTTCTCGATGGATAGCGTATCAATTGTGTCCTTTCAGATTTTTGTAATGTTATGTCAATTGCCTCGTAGTGGTTATGATGATTTGCTTTGGTTCTAGAGATCAAATTATGTGTGGTTACCGATTTGAGCATAGTGACTTGAGGTGTTTCAGGTTAGACCAGCGTTTGGATAAGGTTGCGCATCAGAGCAAAGCTATGTGGAGGTATGATCCTGTGAGATAGATTCGTGTGTTCTAGTTCTATAACATGTTATGTGTTCCCAGCATTGTATGTTGTGGTGGTATTGGAGAGCTTGCAGTATAGCTCTTTCATTTGAGTCATTTTCCATGATTTAAGTACTTTCGAATTGTTTCTTATTGGTGTGCAGGTTGCACGAGTTATGGCTTTAGATGGTATTGATGTGTCATGTCACTAAAGTAGCTGTGTCATATTAGATGAGATCGTTGGGATCTAGAATGAATACAAACAGATTCGGTTTCAGCATATTGGAAGGATGATATTGATGTTCGGCGCAGAAATTTGCTATGGTCCTTGCCAAGGGAGAAGTGGCTTCACGAATGGTTGATCTGAGGAATGGTTATAACTTTCTACATGTTTCTTTTATCATTGGCAGTATATGAAAATGTTGGAATGAGGCTTTATTTGATATTTATCAAAATTCAGTTGTTTTGGAGCAATTGCAGTGATTATAAATTATCGCTATGAGTGTTTGAGTTGTGTAGTTTATCGTGTAATTGGATCTAAGGTTACAGATATGGTTTGTTACAGCTTATTCGAACTTATTCAAAGTATAGATGTGAGATTCTGATCTTGTATATAATTTCAGAAGTGGAATGTGGCTCAAATGTTTATGGGCTGGGTTGGATTGTGAAATTTCAGTTACATTGTGTTATTGGACCTATATGAGATTGGGTGATGTGGGGTCACCCTTGGGTATGTGCATGGTAAGGTTACACAACAATTTGATAGGTTTCGAAACAACTCTGGGCACGTTCGAGGACAAACGTATGTTTAAGTGGGGGAGGATGTAATGACTTAATCGGCCGTTTTGAGCTTTTGCATTTCACTCGCCTGTTCTCGGGCATGACTAGCCTCGTGTGCAGTACTATGACTTATGTAAATCATCAGTTTTGGTTTTCAGGACAATTGAAATAGATTTGAAAGAACAATTCTCAGCTTGAAGCTTTAAATTTGAAAGGTTTGACCAAGTTTTGACTTTTTAGTATTCAATCTAGGATTTGGATTTTCATGTTTGGTTAGCTCCATTAGGTGATTTTGGACTTAGGAGCGCGCCCGGAATGTAATTTGGATGTCCGTGGTAGATTTAGGCTTGAATTGACTAAATTGGAAATTTGGCATTTTCCAGTCGGCAGTGAATTTTGATATCGGGGTCAGGATGAAATTCTAGAAATTGGAGTAGGTCCGTTGTGTCATTTGTGACGTGTGCGCAAAATTTCAGGTTATTAGGACGAGGTTTTATAGACTTTTTGATCGAATTCGTAATTCTTATGCTTGAATCCAAAGGTGATTCGATGTTTTGATGTAATTTTGATCTTTCTGAAGAATGGAACAAGTTTGAATGATGCTATGGGATGTGTTGGCATGTTTGGTTGAGGTCCTGAGGGCCTTGGGTGTTTTCGAGGTGGTTTCGGCGCATGTCTAGGCCATTTCTAGTTGTTGGTTTTGGCTTCAGGGGTGTACAATGCATTAGCATAGATCTGACAGTGTCAGCATAGAGAAAATTTGGAAAAATGGAGTTTTTCTATGCCATCGCGTAAGTCTTCCAGCGATCGCGTAGAGTAAAATCTCTGCTTTATTGACCTGACTTTGTAAGCTTATATCTCACAATCTATAAGGAATTTGAAGATGAATAAAAAAGAAAGTTGTAGTGATTGATGTCTAGTTTACATAAAGTTAAACTAATTGAAATCTGGAGTTTTGTACAAACGTTATGACCATTATACTAGAAGCTATCCGGAAGAATTGGAAAAGACTGTTGGAAAAATTTGTTCTACGCAATCGGGGGTGAATGGACGTGATTGCATTGGGTAAAAGATGAGTTGGAAAATTTTGTGCTTTGCTATCGCATTAGTTTGTGCGGGATAGCATAGGGTAAATGCCTAGGAAGACTATAAAGTACTCTATTTGGAGGATTTCGCCCATTTTTTGTAGTTTTGGAGCTATGAAGCTCGGATTGAAGCAATTTTTGAAGGAATTTTCGTAAGATTGATTAGGGTAAGTGCTCTTCACTCAAATTTGATAAAATTTCATGATTATGTCTTGATTATTATCATTTAATTTGGAAATTTGGGGTAAAAATTAGGAAAAAAGGAAGAAGGTTTAGAGAAGTCATTTGATGTCGAATTTTGGTGAATTTGATATGGATTGACTCATGAGCAAATATTTTTTCCAGTTGTGTATTTTTTATCGGATTCTAATACATGGGCTCAGGGTCGAGTTTGAGCTAATTTCACGATTATTTTAGTTAATTTGATTATTTTTGCTTGGGCTTTGTTCCTTTAGCGAATATTGATGAGAATATACTGATTTGGTTAGCTTTGAAGCATTTGGAGGCCGATTTGAGAGGAAAAGGCACCGCGGGCTAGATTTGGACAAATTTGAGGTAAGTAATGATTGTAAATATTTGTCCTGAGGGTATGAAACCCCGAATTTTACATCGTTGTGCAGCTATGTGGTGACGCACACACAAGATGACGAGTTTGGGGTCGTGCACCGTTGGGGATTGTGACTCAGTTTGTCCCGTATGACTATTTAATCACATATTTGATTGAAAATTGTTTGGTATCATTGTGTTTGAAAATTATTACCATATTTTAGGTTAAATGTCATATTTGGGCTTCGTGCCAATTATTTTGGGCCCTTAGGAGATTTTTACTATTATTCCTTATTGTTTTTACTTAATATTTGTACTCAGACATGCTATATTGTACTGTTTTTATAAATCAATCATATTTACTCCATTTTGATATTTTAAATGATATTTTGGGTTGAGCATCATGCTTTACGGTTGCCCTAGTGGCATGAGAGATTTTGACTGAGTGAGCTGAGGGCCTATGTTGTGACGATATTATGGGATCGGGTTGTGTGCCGCAACAGTTTGGTACTGATTTAATATTATGAGGTCGAGGGTCTGATTTGTTATGCCATGAGGTGGCTTGATATGAGGCTGAGAGCTTGTTTGATTATGCCATGAGATGGCTTGCTATTGCGCTTGGGCCATAAGGGGCCTGTCCCGTAGTCTGTACACCCCCAATGAGTAGGGGTACGTATTGTGAGTGATAAGATGTAGCTCGAGGGGTAGTTGTTGTTTTATATTGTTGCCGGGAGGGGGGGGGGTTGTTCTTGATACATGTTTTTCTCGAGGGGCGGTTCTTGATTCATGTTATACCCAAAAGGCTGATTATAAGTGATTGTGAGGTAGCCCAAGGGTCTGGTTCTGTTGATATTATACCCGAGAGGCGAATTATCGTACATGTTTTTACCCGAGGGGCTATATATGTTTCTATCCTTTTTCTCACTATTTTCATCACTCGTTTGAAATTACTGAAAGTTGTTTTAAAAAAGGTTTCACTGATACTGAGTTTGATTTAAAAAGTAAATGATTTCTATAATGTATTTTTGGAAGTGTGCGTTATTTGATGTAGCGTTATAATGTGGTTTACCTATTTTCTTACTACTCAGCTTTCATTTACTTTTATTACTTACTAAGTTGGCGTACTCACATTACTCCCTACACTTTGTGTGCAGATTTAGGCATTTCTGAGCTCGGTAGCAGGTGCTGATTGCTCAGTGGCAAAGTCATCGGAGTTAGCAAGGTAGCTGCCCGATATTCGCAGCACTGCTTTTCTCCCTCTTGTCTTTCTTAGACTTTATTTAGTACATTTTTAGACTCTTTGTTGTATTCAAACCTTAGTGGATGATCGTGACTTGTGACACCCCGATATCGGGCTTGTGTATTTATTATGTACTGTTCATTTAGACTTACATTATGAGATAGCTGATCAATTAAAGACTTAAAAATGATTGTTGTTGATTAAATGATTTATTCGAGAGTTGTGTCAGCTGGCCTAGTTTCATGATAGGCGCCATTACGATCGGGTCGATTTTAGGGTCATGACATATTTTTAATCTTATATGTAGATGATATATTGCCCATAGAAAATAATGTGAGCATGTTGGATTCAGTTAAACAATGGTTGTCCACGCACTTCGATATGAAAGATTTGGGAGAAGCAACTCATATCCTTGGGATCAAGCTCTTGCGAGATCGCAAGAAAAGGATATTAGGCTTATCCCAAGCTATTTATACTGATACATTACTCTCCAGGTTTAGCATCCATGATTCCAAGAAAGGATTTCTCCCTTTCAGGCATGGAATTTCTCTATCTAAGGATCAGTCGCCTAAAACTGATGAATAGATAGAAAAAATAAAAGCGGCCCACTATTCATCTATTGTGGGGAGTGTGATGTATGCTATGTTATGTACTAGACCTGACATCTACTATGCCATTGACATTATTATTAGATTTTAGTCTAATCATGGGAGAGAGCATTGGACAAGGGTTAAGCATATAATCAAGTACCTGAAAATGATTAGGGATTATATGCTAGTCTACCATTCGGATGAACTTGTTCATATTGGGTACACTAATTCGAATTTCCAATCAGATAGAGATTCTAGCAAGTCTACCTCAGGAAATATGTTTACTCTGGGAGGTGGAACAATAAGTTGGAGGTGCATCAAGCAAACTTGGTTTGCGGATTCCACCATGAAAGTCGAATATATGGTTACCTCTGAGGCAGTTTGGCTCTGAAACTTCCGGAGAGAGGTGAATGTGGTTCCCTCGATCAAAGAACCAGTAACTTTGATAATAGTAGTGATGTTAAAAATTCAAAGGAGCCACGAAGCCATATAAGAATAAAGCACGTTGGGCGTGAATGTCATTTAATTTGTGAGATAGTGCAAAGGGGGAATGTAGTGGTCACAAAGATTGCGTCGGAGAAAAACTTGACGGGCCTGTTAACTAAGAGCTTGCCACAGAAGTCATTTGATAGGCATGTAGATAGAATGGGTATCAGAATTATTGGTGCATGGTTATAAGTCTAAGTGGGAGATTGTTAGGATATACTATAAACCATTTTGTTATAGTACTCTTTATGCAATATTATATTTATTTATTCAATTCAATAAAGTATTATTTTAAATAGATCATGTATTTTCTTGTGTGTATGTTACTTATATAGTAGATGATTAGTGTATAAAGTTTAGATTATACACAAAAGATTAAATCATCAGTTCTTATAAGTCATAAAGTTTATGTTCACAATCTAATGATAGAATTGGACAAACAATTGGAATGGCTGTAGCACAATATTAAATATAATTTATCTTGACTATAGGAATAATTTAATTTCAACTTCTTGTGCTATTATATTTTATATACATTGAAAGGATCAAGTAGAGATATGTATTTTATATTGACTTAATAAAATAATTTTTGTAGTCCATTCAACATACTTATAATCTTAATGTTGATTAACTATTATTAGTTATGTATATCATTTGAGATTTTGATTTATTAAAAGACGAGATTCTTTCATGGTTCGATAAGCCTGGTGAATTGGACAATGATGATATACATTAGCGAAATAATAATTAATTAATAGAATCCATATTTCAGTTTTTAAGATTAATGATACTCCTTTATGAAAGCTTATAGGTTTTTATGTGTAAACTCGGCCGGCGGATTTCATATTCGACACATGAAATAAGTTAAGCAAAAGTCTAAATGAAGTAATCAATAAAATAGATTTTCAGTAATTTAACTTGATTGGTTAGTATATGAATCTTAACATGAGGAGTTAAATAAAATTTTATGGAAAATTTTCGAAATTGAATTAAGGAGTGCAATTACGAATTATTAGTATAATAATTCGTGATTTATTATGGAAGAAATTAACTTCGGAATTTGAAATAAATTCCATAATATGAAGCCTTGTTAATTAAATTTTGTGGTCCCTACTGTGCCGAAATAATAGGAAATAAAGAAAATATTTTCTTAGTGGAAGAACAAAATCTAATAGGTTTTGGAAAAGGGTTTTAACCGAAAAACATAGCTATATATGTAGTGATATGACACCGAAAATAACAACAATAATAATAATACTGCAATAAAATAACTTTTGAGCAGAAATACACCAACTAGCTTGAGTCGTGTTGGACACTATCCTAAAAAACTATTTTAGTAGTGTGAAATATTTTTCCACGATTAAACAAGCTTACCTCTATTTTTTTAGAGTATACAGGAATCAACAAAATTAAATATTATACAAATCCAACTAGAAGACAAAGGAAGACCAACTAATATATAGTGTTAATTAAATATTATAGAAAAGTAATTGGAAGGAGGAAGAGAGAAACGTATGAGAAGTGTGTCTGATGATTGAAATTGTCTTATGGAAAGACCGTTTTATAGGTAAAAAAACTTAAGGTTTTTCTTGCCATGTTTCAAGGTTCTTGCCATTTCTAAATTCTCTTGCCATTCGTCTGTTCTATTGCATGCATCTTGCCATTTATCTCTTCTAGAAGGCTTCCACATGGTCTGCTTCAAGACATTTGTCAACAAAGTTTTAGAATATTGTCACAGCCCCCCCCCCCCATTTTAAAGACTTTTATAAATAGATTTTGTGGATTTGCATGGTCCAAATGTAATAGGTTTGGTGTCTTCTGGACTATGAACCAAACTTAGACCAATAAAATTTAACTCATAGAATTACTGGAAAAATATAATATTTCTATGAACCAATAATTTTTATTGTAAGTCAGAGATTTTATCAATCGCATTTTGATCCCCGGTAATTTTGCTTTTCAATGTGGTTTTGCGGCCAATAGACCATACGTGTGCCTGGTAATTCATGAGAGCTTGAGAGACTAGGCCAAAATCGCATAGGAGCAGCCCACTCCACTATTATATAGGTGAATTCATCAAATGTACATTGCTTTTAAATACACCATCCATAAGGACTATGAATTTCATTAAGAGTTATAACTCAGCCTCTTAATTAGTAGCAGACAAGCACTCTCTTTTAGTGCATCAGAGCCAATATTGACTTGTTATTACCCATATGAACCTACTTCATGGGATCTCCAATCACATAGGTTGATTTACCATCTCTATTAAAAACATGTCGGCCTTAACCCCATCTCTGTTGAGGTTTGAAAAATTAATTTTCTTCCTACGGGTTTAGTCAAAGGATCGGTCGAACTTATCTCTGAATTCACATAGTCAATGGAAATTATTCCATCTCTCAATATCTATTTTATGACATCATGTATCAATTTTATGTGTCTACTTTTATAATTATAAGATTAATTCTTTGCTATAGCTATTTCTGCTTGGCAATCACAGTGTATAGACACATGAGGGAATACGTCCTTTATTAAAGGGATATTAGCTAAGAAGTTTCTTAGACACAGGTAGTGGGCCATTAGCTGATTGAAGGTATATTATTGTAGCTGAGCAAGGTGACTGCCGGTGTTCGCGGCACCAGACTTTGTCCTTTGATTCTAGAATTTTACTTTGTATATTATTATTGGCCCTATAGTTGAGTTCAGTCATCTTTAGATGCTCTTGACTGGTGAAACCCCGGTCGGGCTGAGTTGGTTTGTAAATTTTGTTAACCAAGTGCTATTTAAGTCATATATTCTATTCATTATGTTTAAAAATTGGTAATGAGACAATTTGAATTAGTTGGTTGGCCTTGTCTCCACAAGAGGCGCCATCACGATAGAGTTTAGAAATTGGATCGTGACAAGTTGGTATGAGAGCCTAGGTTACTAGGTCTCACAAGTCATGAGCAGGTTTAGTAGAGTCTCACGGATCGGTACGGAGACGTCTGTATTTATCCTCGAGAGGCTGCATAACCTTTAAGAAAACTCCATATTCTTGGAATTCTTAGCGTGCCTACTTGATTCAGCTTGGAATATAACTCTTGAAACTCTTTCCACACGTCTGCATGTGCATATGAGCGCTCAGTATTAATATGTGCCTTGATGGCTTGTGATTCCTTAATCAAAGGATGAGATATATTCTCCGTGAGTTTGATGTTGGGCCTGTCTAGAGGACTTGAGGTTGGACATTTGCCTATGGCTTGAGCAATAAGGTGCTGATTGTGTGAGCAAGTGTTTTGAACTTATATGTCCAGTATTATCCTTATTAGTCAGAATGACTGTTGGATATCCATGTGATGAGTATGTTAGTGCTGCGAGATGTATCTATATGATTTGGTAGTGATGAAGGAGTCTGTCGGATAATAGATGAACTGTTAAATGTTCATGTCCTATTGTGACTTGTTATGTAGCCCCGAGTTATAGGCTCGTGAAGGATATTTTTGTATCTCCTAGTTGGAAAGTAAAGTGCAATATGTATGGCGGTATGAGTTTAGACTCAGGAAGACTAAATTGACTGTGTTATGTGTATGATGGTGGAAGGTATGCTGAAATATTAAGATAAAGCAGGTGGGTTATCTCCTGCGGAGTGTTCTTGAGCGGTATGATCTTTATGTGTACGTTAGAAGATCTCATGTGTAATTGAAAGGTACGTGTTGTCATTTGAAAATTTGGGTCGCTGAAGAGAGTGGACTCAACTGATGTGGGGATGAATGCGAGGTTTGTAGAGGATTTTAGTACCAGAATCGGTGTTTTCATAACTAGTAGATGATTTGAGTTTAATCTCACTATGATATTGTGGCATCATTAGAGTAAAAGTATTATGGGTTATTGAGTGTGTCCTGATAGATAGCTTCGAGCCAACTTGGGGAGGTTGCTGCTGATTGCTGATTGCACGGTTATATGTGTAAGGCCCCGTAAAATTTTTGTGCATAAAACCTAGTAGCCGTGGTGTCATGGTCCGAATAATGTGTTAGGAATGCGTAGAATTCTTCGCGGCGAGCTTGCGAGCCGCGGTTCGGACCCTTGGTAGTGATTTAAGTTTCAAAAATGTAGAGAATAAAATTTTCCGAAAAATGTCAAATATGCGGTCAAGAATGCGACCGCAAACCTGACATGCGGACCGCATTCTTGCCGCAAAACGTTCCAGAGAGTTGCCCAAAATCGTGTCAAAAGTGCGGTCGATATGCGATCGCATGTCAACTCTGCGGTGCACTTTTGCGACCGCAGAATCAACATGCGGTCCGCATAGTGACCGCATTCCTTAACAGAACCGTGTAAAATTTGGGGCAATTCTGCGGTCACTATGCGGACCGCATGTTGATTCTGCGGTCGCATAGTGCACCGCATAATTGACCCCGGCCCAGATTTTTGTAACATTTTGACCCGATCTCTTCTTTAATATAACACCTTTCTTCTTCATTTTATCATATCATCTCACCAAAATTAGAGAGAGAAGAGAGGGTTTTTAGAGAGAGAAGTTCTTCATCTTCAAAGATTGTTCCAACTACTTAATTCCAAGGATTCTAGGGCAAAGATTCAACATTCCCAATCTTTTCAAGGTAAAAACCCTAACTATTTTCTTTGATTTTCAGTTTTAATTGGGTAAAGAGAGGTTTGCATATAATAGCTTTTAAAAATAGAATTTTTACACTCATGCATGATTATTTAACTTGATTTCTAGTAAAAAGAAGTGAGTAGAAGTAAGAGTCTTCAAGAACAAGGTTGGCAAGAGTAGGATATCTTGTGTAAGCATAAAGTAGGAGGAAAAATCATCACCAGGTATGTATGGCTAAATTTGATTCTTGTGAAATCGCCTATATGTGTGAAGTTGTTTGTTTCGTGTTAAATTGACAAATTGTGTGAAATTCTTGATGTTGTTGTTGGATATTCAAAGTTTGTTGTCGAGCTATGAGTGATGTAAAATGAGAGTTTAATTTGGCAAAATAATTGTGAATAATGACTATGATGGCCTATATGGCACCTTGTGGAAAACAAACGAAACACTTGGGAATTGGTTTATTGTGGAAAGAGATGAAACACTTGAATTGTGGAAATATTGTAACATGGTTGTGATATTGAATTGAGAAGAAATTGAGAACATGAACCAATGTGTAAGTTACTTATTTGAACTTGTTGAAATTATGTGTAGTACCTTATCTGCTGTTTGAAATTGTTGTGTTTTCAACTGTAAGGTGGGGTCGTGTTGCGCGCCGCAACGTGGTGAAATAAGGTGTGGGTTGGGGTGATAAGGGTGGCCGAGGTAATAAGGGTGGTCAGGGGCAATAAGGATGGAAAGCGATCGAAATCGCTATTGAAAATTGATACAAAAATCAATAATGTGAAATTGTGAAAGGAGACAACAGGAGAGTTTGCAACCTGTGGGGCACTGATTGCCCCTTTGTTTGACTACTTGTGCTTTACGTGATTGATTGGTTATCGTTAAATTGGTTGATTGTAGAAAGTGCTTTGTGTGAGAATTATTTGAAATGAGGAAAATGTGGAAACATGGTTGGCTCTGGCTTAATTAATTGTTGATGTAATTTAATGGCTTGAGTTTACTTGGGACAAAGTTTGTCCATACATACCATTACAATTCAAGTGTACTGACGTCCCTTTTTGCCGGGGGCGCTACATTCGTGTCATGATTGTAGGTGGATCAGTAGCAGGCACTTCAGCTCATCGGCAGTAGTATCCTTCTCCTTCCACTGCCCGTTTTGGCGAGCCCCTTTCTTCCTCGGGGCCTTGTGTGGTTCATGCCACTCGGTTTAGATTTCATTTTGGTTTTGTAAGGTATAGCCGAAGCCTTGTTACCGGCAAGTATTGTATTTCCCTTTTGTATCCTAGAGGCTCTGTAGACATGTAAACTGTGGGACTCCAGTATTATGTATACATTATGTTATGTCGGGCGTTGTAAAAATTGCAATCTTGTTAATGAATCACTCGTATCATTTTATTTGTTTAATGTGAAATCATTCATGGTTAGTAATATATTTGGTTAATGAGAAACAATCAACACAGGGGTAACGCGTGGGAATGAAAGGCACCCAGGTCCGCTTGACTGGGGCAACTCGGTCAGGCGCCGGTCATGTTCCTCGATTTGGGGCGTGACAGTTCTGAAATCAGAGCTTAAGGTTTTAAAGTGTCCTAGGATGTCTCGGAGCCGTGTCTAGTAGTGCCCTTCTTATAGGTGTGTTGTCGACCACATCATATAAGTAGGGGGCTACACGGGCATTTAGGAATTTACCTACTTCTTTGATAATCTATATCGTGCGGTAAAGTGCAATGTGGAGATATCCGTGTCTAATTCGTGCCTTGTTCCCAAATTTTCAGAATATGGCACCTAAGAAGAAGGCTAGACTCGGCCTTAGGGCCAATGCCGGCCCAAGTGCAGCTGTTAATCATGTACCCGATGCCGTGGGAGAGAATGACCCACCAGTCCCGAATTTGCCTGGCCCATCCGTTCAAAACCCAAGTGTCCCTATTCCAGCTGCGGCAGAGGATGCCACCATTCCTCCTGCCGGTGTTCCTGACTCAGATACAGTTCCCGCTTCGGGCTCTGGTATCTCTAATGAAGATCTTAGGGGAGCCATCCATATGTTAACACAGCTAGTGGCCGCCTAGGCCCAGAGATCCCATGATGCCCCTGCATCCTCTAGCGGACAGGGAGATTCCTTTGGCTCCAGAGTCCATCAATTCTTGCGATTGGCCCCTCCAAAATTTTCAGGCACCGATCCAGAGGCTGACCCACAGGAATTCCTTGATGAGATATACAAGACCCTCAGAGTGATGAAGGCTACAGATATAGAGGGGGTAGAGTTGGCCTCTTACAGGCTGAAGGGAGCGGCACGTTCATGGTTCGAAATGTGGGAGGATTCCCGTGAGGAAGGGAGCCCTCCGGCCAGATGGGATGAGTTCGTGGATGCATTTATGGACCACTTCTTACCTGCTGAGGCAATGGCAGCCCTTGCCACTGAGTTCGAGGTTCTCAAACAGGGCAGCATGAGTGTTTGGGAGTATCACATGGAGTTCGTAAGGTTGTCCAAGTACGCTCCTCATTTAGTGTCGACCATGGATGCCCGGGTTCGACGGTTTGTTCAGGGCCTTAGCCCTTTGGTAGTGAATGAGGCCGCCACAGCAGCTTTGCACTCAGACATGAACTATGGGAGGATTGTGGGGTTTGCTCAGGCCACAGAGGCTAGGAAATTGAAGATTCGTGCAGAAAGAGAAAGTAGCAACAGGGCCCGGTCAATGGGTCGTTCAGGGAGATCACTTCCAGGGAAGGGGTCATCAGGGCCATCCCAGTCATATGCTCAGTCCTCGCGAGTGCACCGCCATCCGTGCACAGTCATCAGCAGGGCAGTTACTCGAGACCCGGTTCGGACAGCAGGAGGTCTCGTCAGTCTGGTCGTCCTGGGTGAGATCCCAGCAGCAGGGGAGACCTACATGCCCCAAGTGTGGGAGATTTCATACCGAGACATGCTACCTTGACCTTCTAGTGTGCTTCGAGTGCGGGGTGAGAGGTCACATTCAACGAGACTGTCGTGTTAAAAGCAGTTGCACAAGCGTACACGTAGCTGAATACTCCCATTAGAGGTGAATTCCTCCCGATTCAGCAGTAGCAGGGCGTGGTGCATCTAGGGGTGGAGCTCAGGGTAGGGGTGGACCTAGCCGATTCTATGCATTGAGTGACCGCCAGAATGCCGAGGCTTCTCCAGATGTTGTTACAGGTATCCTGTCTGTTCAAACTATTGATTGCTATGCCCTTATTGATCTAGGGTCCTCCTTGTCTTATGTTACTCCATTCATTGCTTCAAGCTTTGGGATAGAACCCGAACAGCTTCATGAGCCGTTCTCTGTGTCGACTCCTATTGGTGATTCTATTACAGCCTCACGAGTCTATAGGAATTGTATTGTTACGGTGGGTGGTCGTGATACCACGACCGATCTTATTGAGCTTGGGATGGTAGATTTTGATGTAATTATGGGGATGGATTGGCTCTATTCGTGCTTTGCCAAACTTGACCGTCGAACGAGAGTTATGAGGCTCGAGTTCCCTAACGAGCCAGTTATTGAATGGAGAGGAAATGGTGTAGTGCCAAGGGGTAGGTTTATTTCCTACCTTAAGGCTTCGAAGATGATTAAGAAAGGGTGTATCTATCACTTGGTTCGGGTAACGGATACCACCTCAGATGTGCCTACCCTCGAGTCCGTGCCAATTGTGAATGAATTTCCTGGAAGTGTTTCCAGATGAGCTTCCAGGCATCCCGCCGGATAGGGAGATTGATTTCGGGATCGATGTAATGCCGGATACTCAGCCAATATCCATTCCACCATACAGAATGGCGCCAGCAGAGTTAAGGGAGTTAAAGGAGCAGCTGAGGGATTTATTAGAGAAAGGGTTCATACGACCGAGCGTGTTGCCGTGGGGTGCTCCGGTTCTCTTTGTCAGAAAGAAGGATGGGTCACTTCGAATGTGTATTGATTATCGGCAGCTCAACAAAGTCACCATCAAGAATAAATATCCTTTGCCTCGAGTGGATGATCCGTTTGACCAATTGCAGGGAGCGAAGTTCTTCTCAAAGATTGATTTACGGTCCGGGTACCACCAGTTGAAAATCAGGGAGCAGGATATTCCTAAGACCGCCTTCAGAACTCGTTATGGTCACTTCGAGTTTTTGGTCATGTCTTTTGGGCTAACCAACGCCCGAGCAGCTTTCATGGACCTTATGAATCGGGTTTTCAAGCCATTCCTAGATTCCTTTGTGATTGTATTCATTGACGATATTCTCATCTACTCTCGGAGCAGGGAAGATCATGTTGTTCACCTCAGAGCAGCATTGCAGACCCTTCTTCGGCATCAATTGTATGCCAAGTTCTCAAAATGTGAGTTTTGGTTGGAGTTCGTAGCTTTTCTAGGGCATGTTATTTCCAGTGAGGGAATTATGGTGGATCCTCAGGAAGATTGCGGCAGTGAAAGATTGGCCTAGACCCACGACCCCGACAGAGATTCGCAGCCTTTTGGGTCTGGCAGGGAACTATCGGAGGTTTGTAGAGGGATTCTCAACCCTTGCCTCCCCATTGACTAAATTGACGCAGGCAGAAAGCAGTTAAGTTCCAGTGGTCCGAAGCACGTGAGAAAAGTTTCCAAGAATTGAAGTCAAGATTGACCTCGGCACCGATATTGGCCTTGCCATAAGGCACAGAGGGATTTGTAGTCTATTGTGATGCCTCCAGGAGTCGGTTTGGGATGTGTATTGATGCAGCACGGAAAGGTTATAACTTATGCTTCCATACAACTCAAGAACCATGAGAAGAATTATCCGACGCATGATTTGGAACTAGCAGCACTGTTGTGTTTGCCTTGAAAATATGGCGACACTATCTTTATGGGGTTCATGTAGATGTGTTTTCGGACCACAAGAGCCTCCAGTATTTGTTCAAGCAGAAAGAGCTGAATCTGAGAAAGCGGCGGTGGTTAGAACTACTCAAGGACTATGATATGGACATATTGTACCATCCAGGGAAGGCAAATGTGGTAGCCGACGCTCTTAGTCGGAAATCCATGGGTAGTTTGGCTCATTTGGGTGTGGATCAGAGACCCCTGGCTCGAGAGGTCTACCAATTAGCCAGCTTGGGGGTTCGTATTTCGGCGTCAGACGAGGGGGATATCTTGGTGCATAATGGAGCAGAATCATCGTTGGTCGCGGAAATCAAGGAAAAACAGTTCATGGATCCAGCATTGGTTCGGGTGAAGGAAGCAGTCATGAATGACAAGACCTCAGCATTTGTACTCGGCAGCGAAGATGGTGTATTGCGGTGTCAAGATAGGCTATGTGTTCCGGATGTGGACGAGCTTCGGGAAAGAGTGATGGCAGAGGCTCATACTTCCGGGTATTCTGTGCACCCTGGTTCAACGAAAATGTATCACGATCTCAAGGAGATTTATTGGTGGAACGGTATGAAAAGGGATGTGGCAGGCTTTGTAGCTAAATGTCCGAACTGTCAACAAGTTAAGGCCGAGCATCAACGGCCTGGTGGATTAACTCAGCTTATAGAAATACCAAGGTGGAAATGGGAGATGATCAATATGGATTTCGTGGTGGGGTTACCTCGCACTCGGCGTAAGTTCGATTCAGTATGGGTGATAGTAGATCGACTCACCAAATCAGCTCACTTCCTGCCTGTCAAGTCCACTGATACTGCCGAGCAATATGCAAGATTGTACATCAAAGAGATAGTAAGGCTTCATGGCACTCCACTTTCTATCATCTCAGATCGCGGAGCTCAGTTCACCGCTAACTTTTGGAAGAAGTTTCAGCAAGGTTTGGGAACTCAGGTAAATCTCAGCACAACTTTCCATCCACGGACCGATGGACAGGCCGAGCGGACCATTCAGACGCTTGAAGATATGTTGCGGGCTTGTGTCTTAGATTTTAAAGGTAATTGAGATGAACACTTGCCACTGATAGAATTTGCTTACAATAACAGCTATCATGCTAGCATTCAAATGGCCCCGTTTGAGGCATTGTACGGGAGAAGATGTAGATCGCCAATCGGGTGGTTTGAGGTAGGTGAAGCGGAATTCCTAGGGCCAGATATGGTGTACGAACCTATGGAAAAGGTCAAAGTTATTCAGGAGAGAATGAAAACAGCACAGAGTCGTCAAAAGTCCTATGCGGACGTTCGTCGAAGGGATTTGGAGTTTCAAGTCGATGATTGGGTGTTCTTGAGGGTATCTCCTATGAAGGGAGTCATGCGATTCGGAAAGAAAGGGAAATTGAGTCCTAGGTATGTCGGGCCATATCGGATCGTTCAAAGGATTGGTCATGTTGCTTATAGGCTAGAGTTGCCTCCTGAGATGTCATCAGTGCATCCGGTATTCCATGTGTCCATGTTGAAAAAAGTGATTGGAGATCCATCCACCATCATGCCAGTCGAAGCTATAGAGGTTAATGAAGATTTGTCATATGAAGAAGTTCCAGTCTTGCCATTCTTGATAGGCAAGTCCGTAAGTTGAGAAATAAGGAAGTTGCCTTTGTTAAAGTATTGTGGCGAAGTCAACAAGTTGAGGAGGCCACATGGGAAGCAGAAAAAGAGATGAAGGAAAAGTACCCCCATTTGTTCGATCAAGCCTAGAAGAAATTAGGTGACCCTCCTACTCCTAGTAACTCGTCATCTTGCCTAAGTTGTTTCCCTCTTAGTGTTAGTAAAGTCTCCTTCATTTTGTAATGAATTTAATGTGTTGTCACGTTTGGGTCATTTGAGCCTTTCTTGATAAATGAGAGCCTTATAAAGATTTACGTGTTTAATAGAAAACTAATAGTAAATTTAGATTGGTAATGGTTTGTTAAGTGTACATGGGTGTTAAAATGGTTAAATAAGGTAAGAATTCATGGAAGTGACTAGTTTATGTGCATTCGTTGAGGTAAGAAAGTGTATACCAGTTGTGAAAAGTGTTGTAGTTGTATATTGTTGTTTGGTAATGTGTTTCGGGGGCCCTCTGACAGGTGGATATGCCCATAATACAAAGGAAACTCTGGCGAAATTTTTTTTAAAATATAAGAGTTAGTCAAAATTTTGATGGTTGCATATCATGTCTTTCAAAACCAACTCATTTATTTCAAAATCCTCATTCGAGGACGAATGATCTTAAGGGGGGAGGATGTAAGGCCCCGTAAAATTTTTGTGCATAAAACCTAGTAGCTAGTGGTGTCATGGTCCGAATAATGTGTTAGGAATGCGTAGAATTCTTCGCGGCGAGTGGACTCAACTGATGTGGGGATGAATGCGAGGTTTGTAGAGGATTTTAGTACCAGAATCGGTGTTTTCATAACTAGTAGATGATTTGAGTTTAATCTCACTATGATATTGTGGCATTATTAGAGTAAAAGTATTATGGGTTATTGAGTGTGTCCTGATAGATAGCTTCGAGCCAACTTGGGGAGGTTGCTGCTGATTGCTGATTGCACGGTTATATGTGTAAGGCCCCGTAAAATTTTTGTGCATAAAACCTAGTAGCCGTGGTGTCATGGTCCGAATAATGTGTTAGGAATGCGTAGAATTCTTCGCGGCGAGCTTGCGAGCCGCGGTTCGGACCCTTGGTAGTGATTTAAGTTTCAAAAATGTAGAGAATAAAATTTTCCGAAAAATGTCAAATATGCGGTCAAGAATGCGACCGCAAACCTGACATGCGGACCGCATTCTTGCCGCAAAACGTTCCAGAGAGTTGCCCAAAATCGTGTCAAAAGTGCGGTCGATATGCGATCGCATGTCAACTCTGCGGTGCACTTTTGCGATCGCAGAATCAACATGCGGTCCGCATAGTGACCGCATTCCTTAACAGAACCTGTATAAAATTTGGGGCAATTCTGCGGTCACTATGCGGACCGCATGTTGATTCTGCGGTCGCATAGTGCACCGCATAATCGACCCCGGCCCAGATTTTTGTAACATTTTGACCCGATCTCTTCTTTAATATAACACCTTTCTTCTTCATTTTATCATATCATCTCACCAAAATTAGAGAGAGAAGAGAGGGTTTTTAGAGAGAGAAGTTCTTCATCTTCAAAGATTGTTCCAACTACTTAATTCCAAGGATTCTAGGGCAAAGATTCAACATTCCCAATCTTTTCAAGGTAAAAACCCTAACTATTTTCTTTGATTTTCAGTTTTAATTGGGTAAAGAGAGGTTTGCATATAATAGCTTTTAAAAATAGAATTTTTACACTCATGCATGATTATTTAACTTGATTTCTAGTAAAAAGAAGTGAGTAGAAGTAAGAGTCTTCAAGAACAAGGTTGGCAAGAGTAGGATATCTTGTGTAAGCATAAAGTAGGAGGAAAAATCATCACCAGGTATGTATGGCTAAATTTGATTCTTGTGAAATCGCCTATATGTGTGAAGTTGTTTGTTTCGTGTTAAATTGACAAATTGTGTGAAATTCTTGATGTTGTTGTTGGATATTCAAAGTTTGTTGTTGAGCTATGAGTGATGTAAAATGAGAGTTTAATTTGGCAAAAAAATTGTGAATAATGACTATGATGGCCTATATGGCACCTTGTGGAAAACAAACGAAACACTTGGGAATTGGTTTATTGTGGAAAGAGATGAAACACTTGAATTGTGGAAATATTGTAACATGGTTGTGATATTGAATTGAGAAGAAATTGAGAACATGAACCAATGTGTAAGTTACTTATTTGAACTTGTTGAAATTGTGTGTAGTACCTTATCTGCTGTTTGAAATTGTTGTGTTTTCAACTGTAAGGCGGGGTCGTGTTGCGCGCCGCAATGTGGTGAAATAAGGTGTGGGTTGGGGTGATAAGGCTGGCCGAGGTAATAAGGGTGGTCAGGGGCAATAAGGATGGAAAGCGATCGAAATCGCTATTGAAAATTGATACAAAAATCAATAATGTGAAATTGTGAAAGGAGACAGCAGGAGAGTTTGCAACCTGTGGGGCACTGATTGCCCCTTTGTTTGACTACTTGTGCTTTACGTGATTGATTGGTTATTGTTAAATTGGTTGATTGTAGAAAGTGCTTTGTGTGAGAATTATTTGAAATGAGGAAAATGTGGAAACATGGTTAGTTGGCTTAATTAATTATTGATGTGATTCAATGGCTTGAGTTTACTTGGGACAAAGTTTGTCCATACATACCAGTACAATTCAAGTGTACTGACGTCCCTTTTGCCGGGGACGCTACATTCGTGTTATGATTGTAGGTGGATCTGTAGCAGGCACTTCAGCACATCGGCAGTAGTATCCTTCATCCTCCACCGCCCGTTTTTGGTGAGCCCCTTTCTTCCTCGGGGCCTTGTGTGGTTCATGCCACTCGGTTTAGATTTCATTTTGGTTTTGTAAGGTATAGCCGGAGCCTTGTTACCGGCAAGTATTGTATTTCCTTTTTGTATCCTAGAGGCTCTGTAGACATGTAAACTGTGGGACTCCAGTATTATGTATACATTATGTTATGTCGGGCGTTGTAAAAATTGCAATCTTGTTAATGAATCACTCGTATCATTTTATTTGTTTAATGTGAAATCATTCATGGTTAGTAATATATTTGGTTAATGAGAAACAGTCAACACAGTGGTAACGCGTGGGAATGAAAGGCACCCAGGTACGCTTGACTGGGGCAACCCGATCAGGCGCCGGTCATGTTCCTCGATTTGGGGCGTGACAATATGCTATGTCGGTTCCGTTTTGGGGTATGTTGGCGGATCAGTTCTGGTTGCAGAAATTGAGCCGATGATGGTATGTGTGAAGGATTTGATAAAGTTTATGTGGTACTTCGTAGATGCGAGAAAATAATAGGATGTCTTGAGCTGTTGTTGATAAAGAATGCTCGGTGTATGGAGAAGAAAGATGGTTATTTGTATTTATATAGGATCATGTTATGCGGTGTCAGAGTGCTAATAAGGCACGAGTGGTTCTGTTCGTTAAGTCAGGTAATTTACAGTTAGATAAGAGTGAATGACTCTTGAGAGTGGTTTTATTGTGTTAAAAAAAATTCATGTAATAATTAGGTGTCTTAAGGTTGTGTATGTGGTTAGAGGTTGTGTTTTCATCGGAAAGGTCAAGACTTGAGGTATTCTATATTAATTATGGGATCTTATTTATCAGCATCTGAAAGGTAAAAGCAACGAGTTCAGAGTTGCAGGAAGTACTTCGGGGTAAAAGTACTTGGAATGTGGTGCTTCTGGGAATGGTTGGGAGAGTATTCAGTGGCCTATGGGTCTTAGACAGTGTGGCCTTATGTGCGAGTGTCATGTGGCAAACCTGGGTTGAGGTATTGTAGTGCTACAGCAAGGAAGAATATCAAGTTGATTATGAATCAGAAGGAATATTAGATAGATGGAATAGTTTGATAGTAGTCTGAGTCAGTATGGTAAAGATATGATTAATTCTTCGTATGTGTTCGAGGTAATGGATTTTTACAAGTATTGTGAAATGAAACTCTTGAGTTCTGACAGTTTGCTTAGCTTGGTTCAGGTAGAAAGATTCAGTCCTGGCAGTTTAGCTTGTGCAATGGAATTCTGAGAGAGTTTTTGATGGGTTTTATCGTGGATTACTAATGGAGTACATAGGTGTTTGTGGACAGGAAGGGAGATGGAGTTCTCATGTTATCCTAGTGTGTATAGTATATGCGATATGTTGTGGAGGACTGGGATTTGTGTGTGTAAGGTTACGGTTCAGTTCAGAATGGAAAGTCCTTAATTCGTAAACAGCACGGGTAGCTACGGGTCATTAAAGAACTGATCTTCAAATGATTAAGGAAAAATGGTACTGCTATCATAGTGATTTGGCGAGGGTATATGTTTCAGAAAAAGGGCAATGTGATTAAGTTGATGGCACTTCAGTGGTATTGCGGCATTTACTTGCTGGATCGACTGCGGAAATTTGAGTTTATTGATGGCACAGGGAAATTTTAGAATATCTTTCATGGAATGATTGGTTACTTGAGATGTAATATGTATTCATGCTACGGGATTTGGGATCAGGTATAGTGATTCGTGGGTTATATGGAGTTGGAGACTAGGAGTTCTCAGATACAGTCTATGTCGTGGTTGTGGATCGTGTGTATTCAGCACCGTCTAGCGGCTATTGAGATTTGGAGGCTTGAGTGGATCTTTCTTTGCTGGGTATATTATATTTTGGATATGATAGTGGGGTGTAGACTGGTTGCCTCAGTGTTGGGTTATTCTAGACTATTGTGCTATGGGCTATGTCGAAAAATGCCACAGGTTGCGTCGCAAGGTGCATTAGATTATGTTTTAGTAGAGTGGTTTATATTTTCAAGGACCAGCGGATGGCTGGAAAAGATTGATGTTCTTGATTGGGCCTTCGTGATGGATGTCAGTGCAGAGGTTTCTACCATAGATTCAGCTCCGGTTTTGAGGGATTTTTTCGGATGCATTCCTTGTGGCCGGGCATGTTGCCAGGCGAGGTTGTGGATTTCGATGTTGATTTGGTGGCGGGCACTGTATCGCACGGCTCTGGCAGGAGTTATAGTAGTGAAAAAAGAAGCTTCAGTCTTCTTAATATTGAGTTCATTGGCAGGCCAATATGGCTATGTATTTAGCTTGACTTAACTTGGTTAATCCCGAGATGTATTGTTGAGGGATTGGTTGATTCGATTGTTCTTGAACTTGTTGGTGATTTGGGAAGATCTATGAGTTTCTCTCTGTGCTGCGAGGTATCATGATTTGTTAGATATGGGCACATATGGTGCAGTTCTATTGAGGATTCATAGAGGAAGTCGAGCAGGAAGAGTAATTGAGTGTTGCTCAGTAAATGGAGTATTGGTCATAGCCTATCGGGTTGTGTGTCATATGTTATTTGGTTTCACTGTGGAGGTAATGAGGTGCTTTGATTTCAGACATCAAATGTGGGTGGCTGTCAATTTTAATCATAGTGACTTGAAGTGATTCATGTGTAGCAGTGTTTGGATATGATCGCGCATTGTAGCAAGGCTACGTGGAGTTATGACCCTTTGGGAAAGATTTAGGTTTTCTATATCTATGAAGTGAGACTGGGTCTCAGCTTTGTGTTGTGATGGACTGATGAGCTTGAGGTACAACTCTTTCATTTGAGTCATTTGTCATGAATTGAGTATGTTCGGACCGTTCCTCATTAGTGCATGTATTATGCAAGTTCTGGCTTGGGCCTTTGTTGATGTGATGATCCAAAGGGTCATCACTTATTTAATTAATCATTTCGAGCTTCTGAGGCCTTGAAAACCTCATTCTATGTTGCCTCGATTTACGTGCACGATCCGAGCTTGTAGCCGGAAAGATTTTGTGATAAAAAATATGAATTCTATGAGAAATTTGGATAAAAATGATATTAATATTGATATGGTTGACTTCGGTCAACATTTTTGGTAAACGGATCCGGACCCGAGATTGGATGGTCCCGAGAGGTCCGTAGAAAAATATGGGACTTGGACATGCGTCCGGAGTCGAATTCCGAGGCCTAGAGCCCAAGTTATGAATTTTTATGTGAAATTGTTTTTAATGCAATTATTAAAGGAAATAAATTAATTGACCTTGGTATCGGGCTCGTATTTTGGTTCCGACGCCCGGTACAAGTCTTAAATATCATATATGTGATTTCTGTAAAGTTTGGTGACATTTGGATGTCGTTTGAGATGTTTTGGACCTTGAGTTCCAATGTTAAGAAGTTTTGAAAATCAAAAGTATGAAAATCATGAGTTTGAGGCTTGATTTGATTAAAACGAAGTGATATTGGCGATATGATCGCACGAACAAGTCCATAATGTGTTTTTGAGGTTGTGTACATGTTTGGTTTGGAGCCCGGGGGCTCGGGTAAAGATTTGATAGGCCGTTGGATGAAACTCTGAATTTTTGAACTGCTGGTTTTTCACCCAACTGTTGGCTTCGCAATTGCGAAGTTTTCTCGCAATTGCGAAGGGGGACAGGCTCGCAAATGCGAACATTCATCGCAAATGCGAAGCCCACTTTGGCCCAGCCTTGATCGCAAATGCGAACAATTGTTCTCATTTGCGAAGGTCCCCAGTGCCAGCCTATGTTCGCAAATGCGAACAAAAGTTCGCAAATGCGAACATCCCCCATTATGCCTTGGTTCGCAAATGCGAACTATTGTTCGCAAATGCGAACACTGCCTTATACAGCATGTGTTCGCAAATGCGAACATTAGTTCGCAAATGCGAACTGTTCGCAAATGAGAACAAATGTTCGCAAATGCGAACTTCCCACCCTTAGCTTAATTTTCAAACTCCAGAAATTGGTCGGGGTTCGCAATTGCGAACCCATGTTCGCAAATGCGAACACAGAGACCCGAAAAACACGAATTTCAGTCATTTCTTCACATTTTACAAAACCAAAACACCCATTTGCGATTCTTCAAGGATTTCTTCTTCATCAAAACGATTGTAAGTCACTTTTTACTTAATTCTTTCAATTCCTAACATCATTAAACATGTTTTTCATTAGAAATCAAAGATTTTCATGGTAAAATTCTTGTTTTTGTTAGAAAATAGGGTTTTTCATAAATTGGGGAATTGGACCTCGAATTGAGGTCCGATTTTGAAACAAATCATATATATGAACTCGTGGGGGAATGAGTAACCGGATTTTGTTTCTAACCCCGAATTCCGACCATGTGGGCCCGGGGTTGAAATTCACTATTCATGGCATAATGTTGTAAAAGTTGTATTTGGTATTAAGAATTAGTTTGTTGAGTAGAATTGATGATATTAAATCAATTGTGTATAGATACGGTTGGATTGGAGCCAAATTGAAAGAAAAGACATTTCCACGGAGTGAATTGTTCATAAGCATTCGAGGTAAGTGTTTGTTCTATCCTAGCTTGAGGGAATAGGATTATGTGTTATGTGTTATGTGATCGAGTGCGGCGTATGGGCTGTGGTGACGAGCATCCATACACTGGCGTCTAGTATGACCGTGAGTCATTGGAAAATGATATTTAGAGATATATTACAGGTGAATTGTTATTGTTCTCCCTTGTTGGGACTTGTTGTGAAGATAATTATTGATTGCCCTTGATGGGACGATTTATGAATTGTTGTTTCTTTCTCTGCCCTTAACCGTGATTGTTATTTGGGTGAGGAAGAGTGATAATGCACGAAGGGTGATGCCGTGCCATGTTTATTTATTTATGCACGAAGGTTAATGCCGTGCCATGTTTATTTATTGATTATGCACGAAGGATCTTGCCGTGCCCTGTTATTGATTATGCACGAAGGATCATGCCGTGCCCTGTTATTGAACCATGTACGAAGGATCATGCCGTATTATGGATGTGAGGATGAGAGTAAAAGCACGAAGGGTGATGCCGTGTACTTTATTTGTTTATTTGGTGAGGATGAGAGTAAAAGCACGAAGGGTGATGCCGTGCAATTGCTTGCTATTTCTTGAAGTGATATTATTCGTGTTTACATTATACTTTGTTTTCTTTGTGAAATTATTAACTCTGGTTAATTGTTGAACTCTTTAGGATATTCCTTATTGTGTTATTACTTGATTATTTCTTGTTATTTTGTGGTACACACATATATATTGAATTGCACAGGTTTATGTGAGTGTTTGGTCCTAGGCTTGTCACTACTTCGCCGGGATAGGCCAGGCACTTACCAGCACATGGGGTCGGTTGTGCTGATGCTACACTTCTGTGCGTTTTTGCACAGGTCCAGGTTACGATCAGGGAGCAGCAGCAGCAGTAAATAGATTGCGTGGGAGTTGATCACATTTGAGACCGAGGTAGCTTGCAGACGTCCGCAGGCCCGGCGTCTCTTTCTTTATTTATGTTATTAGCTGTAGTCTCTTTGTTCCGAGACAAACAGAATTATGTTATATTTCCTTCAGACTTTTATGTGTAGTATTCCGTAGTAGTTCGTGAGTTGGTGACTCCACATCTTGGGTAGAGGATTTCAATATGATTTTCACCTTGAGAATTGTTATTTCCATTTTGATAAAGTATTCCGCATTTATTTAATTAAAATTGTGTTAAAAACAGTATAGTATGAATACAATGGCTTGCCTAGCTACCACGAGTAGGCGCCATCACGATCCCGATGTTGGGGGAAAAATCCGGGTCGTGACAAGTTGGTATCAAAGCTCTAGGTCACATAGGTCTCACCACTCACGAACAAGCTTAGTAGAGTTTGAGAGGTAGGTACGGAGATGTCTGTACTTGTCCTCCAGAGTCTATTGAGTTAGGAAAAAGTCTCTCATTTGTTCTTTCTTGTCGTGCGACTTGTTCCTCAATTATTGATTGAATTTCTATTTTGTCCTTTCGCAGATGGTAAGGACACGCGCTTCTTCGTCCGCTGACCAACAGCCCGAGCCCCAGGCAGCTCCCGTGAGGGGCAGGGGCCAAGGCCGTATCAGAGGACGAGGTAGGGGTAGAGCTCAGCCCCAGGCAGCTACTCCAGAGGTGGAGCCTCATATTGAGATTGACGAGGAGGTTCCGGTTCCAGCAGCTCCAGTGGGCCCAGCTCAGGTCCCGGGAGAGGCTTTATTTACCCCGGATCTCCGGGATGCTTTGGTCAGAATAGCAGGATTCATGGACAGCATTGCCAGAGCGGGTTTATTATCGGTTGCCCCAGCCACTTCTCAGGCTGGAGGAGGGGCCCAGACTCCTATTGCTCATACTCCGGAGCCAGTAGCTCCTCAGCCTCAGGCACCAGTAATTCAGCCAGCTGTGGCCACTCAGTCAGGTACCACAGCTCATGCCGGTGATGGAACGGCCATGACTTCCGATTCGTTATGGAGGCTTGATCGGTTCTCCAAGCTATTTACCACTACATTCAGTGGAGCCGCATCAGAGGACCCTCAGGACTTCTTATTCAGTTGCCATGAGATTCTCAAGACTATGGGGATCGTGGAGACAAACGGAGTTGACTTCTGTACCTTCAGGCTTGCAGGATCCGCCAAGACTTGGTGGAGAGATTATTGCTTGACTCGACCAGCAGGGTCCCCAGCTTTATCATGGGACTAGTTTGCGGAACTATTTATGGAGAAGTTTCTCCCTACTACTCAGGAGGGATGTACTTCGGAGGCAGTTTGAGCGCCTCCATCAGGGCACTATGACAGTTACACGGTATGAGACGAGATTTATCGACTTGGCTCGTCATGCAGTGGTGATACTTCCCACGGAGCGGGAGAGGGTCCGCAGATTTATAGATGGGCTTAATCAGCCGATTAGACTCCAGATGGCTATGGGCGTGGGGAGTGACATATCATTTCGGGAGGCAGCCAATGCAGCACGCAGAGTTGAGATGGCTCTTGCTAGGGGAGGCGGTTATTCTTCAGATAAGAGGCCTCGTCATTCAGGCAGGTTTGGTGGTTCTTCCTCCGGTGGCAGAGAATCCTTTGATAGAGGCCAGTCCTCCAGGCCTTTTCATTCCGCCCTTCAGGCTTCACAGGGTGGATCAGGTGATCGTGGTTCTCGGGGGCATTATTCAGACCAGGTCTCCTATTAATGCTCAGCCTCTTCAGAGTGTTCGTGGAGGCCATTCAGGTCGTCAGGGCCAGCAGCCCTATCAGTCTAAGAGTTGCTACGGTTGTGGCGACCCAGGTCATTTTATCAGGAATTGCCCTATAGCAGCGGGCAACTCTCGGCAGCGAGGTCCTCGTCCTATGATTCAGGCCCCAGCTGACCCTCAGCCTGCCCAGCCAGCCAGAGGCGGGGGTAGAGATTATAGAGGTGGAGGTCGAGACCGTAGAGGTGGAGACCGTCCGGCCAGAGGTAGAGGTCAGCCAGTTGATGGTCGTCCTAGAGACGCAGCTCAGAGGGGAGGTGCAGATCCCCGATTCTATGCTTTACCAGCCAGGCCAGAGGCAGAGGCATCAGATGCCGTGATTACGGGTACTATTCTTGTGTGTGGCAGAGGTGCTTCAGTATTATTTGACCCTGGATCTACATATTCCTATGTGTCTTCCTACTTCGCACCGTATTTGGCTGTGCCCAGCTATGCTCTGGATATTCCAGTTTATATGGCTACACCAGTGGGTGACTCCATTGTAGTCGATCGGGTGCATCGTTCGTGCGTAGTTATATTTGGGGGTCTTGAGACCCGTGTTGATCTGTTGCTTTTGGATATGGTAGATTTTGATGTCATATTGGGGATGGACTGGTTGTCCCCATACCATGCTATTCTTGATTGTCATGCTAAGACTGTCACCTTAGCCTTGCCCGAATCACCCCGACTAGAGTGGAAAGGTACCTCAAGCCACTCCGTTCGCACTGTTATTTCCTATGTTAAGGCTCGACGTATGGTCGAGAAGGGGTGTCTAGCTTATTTGGCTTATGTTCGTGATTCCAGCGCAGATGTTCCTTCCATTGAGTCAGTCCCTATTGCACGGGAGTTTCCTGAGGTTTTTCCTTCAGACCTGCCGGGCATGCCACCCGACAGGGATATTGATTTCTGTATTGATCGGGCACCGGGTACTCAGCCCATCTCTATTCTACCCTATCGTATGGCCCCGCCGGAACTAAAAGAGTTGAAAGATCAGTTGCAGGACCTTCTTGAGAAGGGCTTTATCAGGCCCAGTGTTTCCCCCTGGGGAGCACCTGTATTATTTGTAAAGAAGAAGGATGGCTCGATGCGGATGTGTATTGATTACCGGCAGTTAAACAAGGTGACTATCAAAAATAAATATCCACCGCCGAGGATTGATGATTTGTTTGACCAGCTCCAGGGAGCGAGGGTATTCTCTAAGATAGACTTGAGGTCAGGCTACCATCAGCTGAAGATCAGGGCGGCTGACATTCCTAAGACAGCCTTTCGCTCTAGATATGGGCATTATGAGTTCTTGGTCATGTCCTTCGGGTTGACCAATGCCCCAGCAGCATTCATGGAGTTGATGAATCGAGTATTCGGGCCTTACTTAGATCTGTTCGTGATAGTTTTCATAGATGACATCCTGGTGTACTCCCGCAGCCAGGAAGAGCACGAGCAGCACCTCAGAGTGGTTCTTCAGACTCTGAAAGATAACCAGCTATATGCCAAATTTTCTAAATGTGAGTTCTGGCTGAGTTCGGTAGCATTTCTGGGTCACATTGTATCGGTGGAAGGTATTCAGGTAGACCCAAAGAAGATTGAGGCAGTCCAAAATTGGCCTCGGCCAGCTTCAGTGACAGAGATCCGGAGTTTCTTGGGATTAGCAGGTTACTACCGTCGTTTTGTAGAGGGGTTTTCTTCTATTGCAGCCCCGATGACCGGGTTGACCCAGAAGGGTGTCCAGTTTCAGTGGTCAGAGGAGTGTGAGGCGAGCTTTCAGAAGCTCAAGACAGCCTTGACCACCGCACCAGTGTTGGTACTACCTACAGGTGCAGGGCCTTATACAGTTTATTGTGATGCATCTCGTACAGGACTTGGAGCGGTATTGATGCAGGACGGTAAGGTTATCGCTTATGCTTCGAGGCAGTTAAAGATACATGAGAAGAATTATCCAGTTCATGATCTCGAGTTGGCAGCAGTGGTTCATGCCTTAAAGATCTGGAGGCATTATCTATATGGTGTGACATGTGAGGTGTACACTGATCACAAAAGCCTACAGTACTTGTTCAAACAGAAGGAGTTGAATCTACGACAGCGGAGATGGTTAGAGTTGCTAAAAGACTATGATGTTACTATATTATATCACCCGGGTAAGGCCAATGTGGTGGCCGATGCATTGAGTAGAAAGTATGCCAGCATGGGTAGTCTTGCATATATTCCGGTCAATCGGAGACCATTAGCTCTAGATGTCCAGGCCTTAGCCAACCGGTTCGTGAGATTAGACATTTCTGAGCCTAGCAGAGTGTTAGCCTGCACGGTCGCTCGTTCTTCCTTATTAGAGTGTATCCGTGCGAGGCAATTTGATGATCCTCATTTGCGTGAGTTGAGAGATACAGTACAGCGGGGAGGTGCCACACAGGTAAACCTAGATGATGATGGGGTATTGAAATTGCGGGGTCGAGTTTGTGTACCCAATGTCGAAGGGATTCGAGAGTTGATCTTAGCAGAGGCCCACAGATCGCGGTATTCTATTCACCCAGGTGCCGCGAAGATGTACCAGGACTTACGGAAACACTATTGGTGGCGCAGAATGAAGAAAGATATCGTTGCGTATGTCGCTCGGTATCTAAATTGTCAGCAGGTGAAATATGAGCACCGGAGACCTGGTGGTGTATTCCGGAGGATTGAAATTCCCGAGTGGAAATGGGAGCGGATCATAATGGACTTCATTACTGGACTTCCTTTGACTCGGAGGAAATTTGATACTATTTGGGTCATTGTTGATAGGCTGACCAAGTCAGCACACTTTATTCCAGTATCTGTCTCCTACTCGTCGGAGAGGTTAGCGGAGGTTTACATTAGGGAGATTGTTCGTCTCCATGGGGTGCCAGTATCTATTATCTCTAATCGGGGTACGCAGTTTACCTCGCGGTTCTGGAGAGCGGTTCAGCAGGAGTTAGGCACCCAGGTTCAGTTGAGTACAGCATTTCATCCTCAGACGGATGGCCAGTCCGAGAGGACTATTCAGATTCTCGAGGACATGCTTCGAGCCTGTGTTATTGATTTCGGAGGCTCGTGGGATCAGTTTCTACCATTAGCAGAGTTCGCCTACAATAACAGTTACCAATCTAGCATCCAGATGGCTTCGTATAAGGCGTTGTATGGTAGGTGATGTCGATCACCGGTCGGATGGTTTGAACCGGGAGAGGCTCGGTTGTTAGGTACAGACTTAGTTCAGGAGGCCTTGGATAAGGTCAAGACTATTCAGGAGAGATTACGTTCAGCTCAGTCCAGGCAGAAGAATTATGCGAATCGTAAGGTTCGAGATGTAGATTTCATGGTTGGTGAACGAGTATTGCTCCGGGTGTCGCCTATGAAGGGCGTGATGAGGTTTGGGAAGAAGGGCAAGCTCAGCCCTAGATATATTGGCCCATTTGAGATTTTAGACAGAGTGGGAGGGGTGGCTTACAGATTAGCTTTGCCGCCTAGCTTATCAGCCGTGCATCCAGTTTTTCATGTATCTATGCTTCGGAGATACCACGGCGATCCCACACATGTGTTAGACTTCAGTACTGTCCAATTGGACAATGATCTATCTTACGAGGAGGAGCCGGTGGCTATTCTAGACCGGCAGGTTCGACGGTTGAGGTCGAAGAGTTATCCTTCTGTGCGTGTTCAGTGGAGAGGTCAGCCTCTTGAGGCATCGACCTGGGAGTCCGAGTCTGATATGCGGAGCCGTTACCCACACTTGTTTCCTGACTCGGTACTTCTTTCTTTTGTCCGTTCGAGGACGAACGGTTGTTTTAGAGGTGGAGATTGTGACGACCCAAAGGGTCATCACTTATTTAATTAATCATTTCGAGCTTCCGAGGCCTTGAAAACCTCATTCTATGTTGCCTCGATTTACGTGCACGATCCGAGCTTGTAGCTGGAAAGATTTTGTGATAGAAAATATGAATTCTATGAGAAATTTGGATAAAAATGATATTAATATTGATATGGTTGACTTCGGTCAACATTTTTGGTAAACGGATCCGGACCCGAGATTGGATGGTCCCGAGAGGTCCGTAGAAAAATATGGGACTTGGACATGCGTCCGGAGTCGAATTCGGAGGCCTAGAGCCCAAGTTATGAATTTTTATGTGAAATTGTTTTTAATGCAATTATTAAAGGAAATAAATTAATTGACCTTGGTATCGGGCTCGTATTTTGGTTCCGACGGCCGGTACAAGTCTTAAATATCATATATGTGATTTCTGTAAAGTTTGGTGACATTTGGATGTCGTTTGAGATGTTTTGGACCTTGAGTTCCAATGTTAAGAAGTTTTGAAAATCAAAAGTATGAAAATCATGAGTTTGAGGCTTGATTTGATTAAAACGAAGTGATATTGGCGATATGATCGCACGAACAAGTCCATAATGTGTTTTTGAGGTTGTGTACATGTTTGGTTTGGAGCCCGGGGGCTCGGGTAAAGATTTGATAGGCCGTTGGATGAAACTCTGAAATTTTTGAACTGCTGGTTTTTCACCCAGCTGTTGGCTTCGCAATTACGAAGTTTTCTCGCAATTGCGAAGGGGGACAGGCTCGCAAATGCGAACATTCATCGCAAATGCGAAGCCCCCTTTGGCCCATCCTTGTTCGCAAATGCGAACAATTGTTCGCATTTGCGAAGGTCCCCAGTGCCAGCCTATGTTCGCAAATGCGAACAAAATTTTGCAAATGCGAACATCCCCCATTATGCCTTGGTTCGCAAATGCGAACTATTGTTCGCAAATGCGAACACTGCCTTATACAGCATGTGTTCGCAAATGCGAACATTAGTTCGCAAATGCGAACTGTTCGCAAATGCGAACAAATGTTCGCAAATGCGAACTTCCCACCCTTAGCTTAATTTTCAAACTCCAGAAATTGGTCGGGGTTCGCAATTGCGAACCCATGTTCGCAAATGCGAACACAGAGACCCGAAAAACACGAATTTCAGTCATTTCTTCACATTTTACAAAACCAAAACACCCATTTGCGATTCTTCAAGGATTTCTTCTTCATCAAAACGATTGTAAGTCACTTTTTACTTAATTCTTTCAAATCCTAACATCATTAAACATGTTTTTCATAAGAAATCAAAGATTTTCATGGTAAAATTCTTGTTTTTGTTAGAAAATAGGGTTTTTCATAAATTGGGGAATTGGACCTCGAATTGAGGTCCGATTTTGAAACAAATTATATATATGAACTCGTGGGGAATGGGTAACCGGATTTTTGTTCTAACCCCGAATTCCGACCATGTGGGCCCGGGGTTGAAATTCACTATTCATGGCAGAATGTTGTAAAAGTTGTATTTGGTATTAAGAATTAGTTTGTTGAGTAGAATTGATGATATTAAATCAATTGTGTATAGATACGGTTGGATTGGAGACAAATTGAAAGAAAAGACATTTCCACGGAGTGAATTGTTCATAAGCATTCGAGGTAAGTGTTTGTTCTATCCTAGCTTGAGGGAATATGATTATGTGTTATGTGTTATGTGATCGAGTGCGGTGTATGGGCTGTGGTGACGAGCATCCATACACCGGCGTCTAGTATGACCGTGAGTCGTTGGAAAATGATATTTTGAGATATATTACAGGTGAATTGTTATTGTTCTCCCTTGTTGGGACTTGTTGTGAAGATAATTATTGATTGCCCTTGATGGGACGATTTATGAATTGATGTTTCTTTCTCTGCCCTTAATTGTGATTGTTATTTGGGTGAGGAAGAGTGATAATGCACGAAGGGTGATGCCGTGCCATGTTTATTTATTTATGCACGAAGGTTAATGCCGTGCCATGTTTATTTATTGATTATGCACGAAGGATCATGTCGTGCCTGTTATTGAACCATGTACGAAGGATCATGCCGTACTATGGATGTGAGGATGAGAGTAAAAGCACGAAGGGTGATGCCGTGTACTTGCTTGCTATTTCTTGAAGTGATATTATTCGTGTTTACATTATACTTTGTTTTCTTTGTGAAATTATTAACTGGTGGTTAATTGTTGAATTCTTTAAGATATTCCTTATTGTGTTATTACTTGATTATTTCTTGTTATTTTGTGGTACACACATATATATTGAATTGCACAGATTTATGTGAGTGTCTGGTCCTAGGCTTGTCACTACTTCGCCGGGATAGGCCAGGCACTTACCAACACATGGGGTCGGTTGTGCTGATGCTACACTTCTGTGCGTTTTTGCACAGGTCCAGGTTACGATCAGGAGCAGCAGCAGCAGTAAATAGATTGCGTGGGAGTTGATCATATTTGAGACCGAGGTAGCTTGCAGACGTCCGCAGGCCCGGCGTCTCTTTCTTTATTTATGTTATTAGCTGTAGTCTCTTTGTTCCGAGACAAACAGAATTATGTTATATTTCCTTCAGACTTTTATATGTAGTATTCCGTAGTAGTTCGTGAGTTGGTGACTCCACGTCTTGGGTAGAGGATTTCAGTATGATTTTCACCTTGAGAATTGTTATTTCCATTTTCATAAAGTATTCCGCATTTATTTAATTAAAATTGTGTTAAAACAGTATAGTATGAATACAGTGGCTTGCCTAGCTACCACGAGTAGGCGCCATCACGATCCTGATGTTGGGGGAAAAATCCGGGTCGTGACAGTTGAGGTGTCATATCACCAGAGTGGTGTGTTGGATTCAAGGAGATCGTTTGAGTCATTAATTAATACGAACAGATTTGATTTAAGCTTGTTGGAAGGATAATATCGAGGTTTGGCTTGGAAATCTGCTATGGTATTTGTCAAAAGGGAAGTGGCTTCATGAATGGTTGATCTAAGAGATGGTTACGGTTTTCTGCGTGTTCCATTTATCGTTGGTAGTATATGAAAGTGTTGGAATAAGACTTTAGCTAACAAGAGGTTTCTATCGGTATTTGGGTATTGTGGGCAATTGTTGTGAATAGAGACTATCGTTACGGGTGTTGGATTGTGTGGTATATTGTATAATTTCACCAGAGGTTGCGGGCGTGGGTTATTTCAGCTAGATCAGGTTTATTTTAGGTATGATTTTGGAAAGTGCAATGTGGTTCTATAGTTTATGGTCTAGATAGACTATGAAATTTCAGTTGTGTTATATTATTGGACCTATGTGTGATAGGGTGACGTGGGATCACCCCAGGTATATGCTTGGTAAGGTCATTGACTTATTGGTTGGCTTCTAGTACAACTCTGGGTACGCTCGAGGACGAGCGATTATTTAAGTTGAGGAGAATGTGACGACCTGACCCGTCGTCTCATGTGTTACTGCTCTGTTTTTCCCGTTTATTACTTCTTAATATTTCATTATCGGCATGTAGTGTGTGAGGGTTGATTTGGATTTGTTTTGACAAGAAATGAGACACTTAGTCTCTTTAAGGAAGGCTTAAGTTAGAAAAGTCAACCAGACATTAACTTATGAGTTATTGGGCTTGGATGTGATTTTTGGTGATTTGGGTAGCTTCGGGTAATGATTTGTGACTTAGGAGCGTGATCATAATCTATTTTGGAGGTCCGGTATAGAATTAGGCTTGAATTGGCAAACTTAGAATTTCGGCGAATTCGGGTTGATCGGTGAGATTTTGATCCGAGGCTGGGAATAGAGTTCTGGAGTTGTAGTGGCTTTGTTGGGTGATTTTGGATATATGTGTAAATTTTCAGGTCATTCGGACATCGTTTGGTTGGGTTTTTTATCGAATGAGCATTTTAGAAGTTTTAAAGAAACTTAGGCTTGAATCCTATGCGAATTGATGGTTTTAGCGTTGTTTGATGTGCTTTAATGATTGGAACAAGTTGGTATGATTTTTTGATATATGTTGGTGTTTTTGGTTGAGGTCCTAGGGGCCTCGAGGTGATTTCAGATGACAAACGGGAAGAAAATTGGACTTGTGTGGTGCTAAAGGTTGTTGGTATCTGGTGTTTATCACGGAAACGGATGAGCAGGTGCAAAAGCAGAATTCGAGCTCAGGGCTAGTTCCACATAAGTGGAAGCCTTGACCGCAAGAGCGGTATCGTGGGTGAGAGTTTTGGACCGCCGAAATGGTCATGCCCCTTAAGTGGAATTCCGCAGAAGCGGAAAGAGTTCTGCAAGAGTGGTAACCACAGAAGCGGAAGTTGCTGTGGACAGAAAGGGTTTTTAATTGTTATTTCTTCCGCGAGCCTATGTTATTTTTCCTCCACTGTTGAGCGATTTGGGAGCTTGGGAGAGCTAATTTAAGAGGGATTCAAGGAGTATTGATTGGAGGTAAGCTCCTTAGCCTAAATACTTGAGATTATGCTAGATTTAACATGGAAATTGGTTGAAATTCACCAAAAAGGGGTAAAGCTAGGGCTTGAGTTTTTGATATTTCAAATTGGAATTTGATAGGTCATTTGAGCTTGGATTTGGGAGTTCGTGATACGTACAGACTCGTGGCGAGGCGAGAAATCCGGTAATGTGAGTTCTGTAATTTTTTGAGAAGCGGACCCGGGGCTCGTATTTTTCTAGTTTCGATATTTTTGCTATATTTTAATTATTTTCGATTGAATGTTGTCCCATTGGAATATTGTGATGTATTCACTCTGATTTTGGTTAGATTTGACGTGCTTGGAGGCTGATTCGAGGGGCAAAGGCGTCGTGAGCTAGAGATTCCACCGGTTCGAGGTGAGTAATACATGTAAATGATATCCTGAGGGTTTGAAACACATCATAGTGCTATATTAAGGTAACTTGCACGCCGTACATGAGCGTGGGGTAGAGCACCGTTGGGGATTGTCCCGATCGTTGATTGTTATCGCGTATTTGACTGAAACTACTTGTTATCATCATAATTTGGATCGATTGCCATGTTTTGGGCTTCGTGCCTATTAGTTGAATCCTTCAGGGATTGATATTGTTGTTTTTGCATTACTTTGCATATTATTTGATCTCGATCTAGTGTTTTAATACTGATTTTGCAAACTCGGCCATTTTTTCTATGATTTGAAAACTCAAACAAGACTTTATTGGCATTTTAAGCTGAGAACCATTTGTTTGACATTGCCCAAGTGGCTTATGTGCATTTCTGGACTGAGCATGGATCGGGTTGTGCGCCGCAGCAGTGACCTTGAAACAATGGTAACAATGATACTGTATGATGTGACTTGAAACATTGGTAACGATGACACTGTATGATGAAAATTGGTCAGGTAACAATGGCTGACCGGTGAGGTAACAATGACTGACCAGAAATTTATTGATGCCACGAGATAGCTTGATATTGCGCTTAGGTTGTAGGAGCCCATTCGGAGTCTATACACACCTCCAGTGAGCGTTGTCGATGTTAAATGGATCGAACTGCACGCCGTATTGGGTATTGGAATGTACCATCATATGCATTGCATTGCATTTATATATTTGTTCATTATTTGTTGTTTGTGATATTTCCTGAGATATCTTATTATTGTTACGGTATTATCTTATCACTCCTAAAGAGGATAACTTTCAGACAGTGGTAACAATGACGCTGGGTCATACGTTTGGTAAGGTAATAATGACTAACTAGAAATAACATTGTGTGGTCTGGTAACAATGGCTGACCATGAACGAGAATAAGGCCCGATGGGCAAGTTTCTGTGAATATCGATGTCACACCTCCTTTTGGCGCAGGCCCGCGAGGGCGCGAATGGAGTTTTTCCAATTAAAGGACAATCAAAACGGGATTCATTTATTGAGATATTCAGAGTCGCCACTTGGGAGATTTATGGTGTCCCAAGTCACCAGGTTTGAATCCCGAATTGAGGAAAGGTTTGACTCTATTTAACAGTCTGCGTACCAGAAATCCGGACAAGGAATTCTGTTAACCCGGGAGAAGGTGTTAGGCATTCCCGAGTTCCGTGGTTCTAGCACGGTCGCTCAACTGTTATATTTGGCTTGATTATCCGATTTTAATACAAAATATGAACTAATGTGCAAACTACCACTCCAAACCGTTTTAATTGTTAGAAGAAAATTATAATGTCGTGAGAATATATCTCGAATTTCGTCACATAAATGTGTCCGTAATTTTTGATATATTCCAACTTCATTGGGATTTGGATTGGGGTCACATAAATGTGTACCCGAGATTAGGGAGGTATTATTATTAAATACGCGCCTAAAGATACTAACACATTATTATTTGAGAAAAGCCGCGGAATTTGCTAAACGACATGTCCCATAATCTAGGTAATAATTTATTAAAAGAGAAAAATTCTAATTAATTACGAGTCAATAATATGTAACACACAAATTGTTAGATTAACCGACATTGACGAAAGAGAAATTATTTTTAAAACAATTTTTCGAATAAAATATATATAAAAAAAATCAATTTCGAAATTACCAATAAAATAAAATAAAATTTCGAAATTATAAGTAAAATAAAATAAAATTTCGAAATTACAAATAAAATAAAATAAAATTTCGAATTTTGTAAATAAAAGATAAAATTTGACGACTAAATATTCGGAAAAAAAAACTGAACATAACTAGATTAAAACTTATATTGTCATATGAAAACATTAAAAAAAATACTTCTTAAAATGGCTACATTTTTATGGATTTGTATAAATAAATAAAAAACAAGAGGAAACGAATCTTCTTTATTAAACAATGTGATTAGAATTATAACTTAATGAACGTATTAAAATAGGTGCAACTGACAAATTATAATTAAATTAACACAAAAGAAAATTATGTCATGCCTTACTAAAATTGAATTATTGATAAAATATGGCATGTATAAGTAATATATTAAAATAAACCAACTATCCCATGCTGAACAAAATAATTAAATTTCTAATCGAATTTTTACAATTAGTTTAGCAAACTTCTATTGATTAAAACCACGTCTCGTGTCATATTTTTATAAATAAGCATTACTAAAATCTGAAATGACAAATAACATAAAAATATATATATCAAAATAAACTAACCATTTTTTAATTAAATTAAATTAATCATTTTTAAAAACTAAAGAAATTAATCGCTAACGGACGTCATCAACTAGATTAATCGCTAGCTTACATATTGCCTAATAAAATTTGATACAAAGGAATCATATAATAAAATTAACACACACACACACACACACACACACATATATATATATATATATATATATATATATATATATATATATATATATATATATATATATATATATATATATATATATATATATATATATATACTACTAAGACTTATATTGCAATTATACGGAATACTTTACTAATAACAGTTAAAAGCCGCGAATGAATTGATTGAAACTTACTATTAATCTTGCTTTTAATAAATTATAAAACTGAAGTTAATTAGTAAACCGCATCCTATTTTTATTATTAAGAAAATTTTAATCGAAATTGCGCAAACGCATATTCCAAATTAATAAAGAGGTTTACAATTATATTACGCGAAACGTATATATAATCGTACTATTAATCTAAATCGGTCGTAAAACAAAACTATTAATACTTATCGAATTGTTAGATCAAATTACTGAACAAATTAATTAAGTTACTACTATTAACACTACATATTATGGCTATTAACTCATACTTGACATACTAAATTTATAATAAAGTAGAAAAACTTAACGAGGTACAACAGTCAAATAGTTATATAAAGTACGTCCTTAATCTTAAAAACATAAAACATAAAATAAACAACTCAGAATTTAACACGAATATTATTAATACATAATCAAATGTCAGGTCCAAACTTTGACTATGCTTTGACTGGTGTCCATGGGAATACCTGAACAGGAAGAGGAGAGGAAAATAATCAATATGAGCAATAATTCCAACAGTGCAACAATAGCAACCAGCGAACCCGGTAACATATTTTTAAAACTAGTTAAAGATTTCTAATAACAACAAGCATCAGCAACAAAACAGGTAACTAAAATAATTCTGAACTCTCAAATTCTCACTGTCTTTTTTTAGTATTCAAGACCTCTCGAGTGTATATGTTATCTTTTTTCTCACTGTCTGCTCTTTTCTTTTCTATCCGTCCGTTCTCCTTCTTTCAGTCTCAAGTTTCTCCTCTTATAGATTGGAAAACACAGACCCAACCCCTTTTTTTTTAATTAAAAAATTCTACATCTGTCCAATTCCTCAACCCTTAAAGTCCAACTAGACCCATTTTTTTCAACTCTAAAATACCCACCCTATAATTAATAATAAAGTATACCCCTACTCAATTATTAATCTCCTAATAGCAGCCCTTACTAACTATTATGGTGGCTGACGATGTGGTAATCTAACCCAATTCATCTTATGTTAAAAATTGTAACAAATAACTGTTAAAGTACCCAGAAACCAGTGAGCAAAATCCAAAGTACGAAGAAGAAGGGAAAAGAAATGAGAAAGGTCCAATTCCTTCCCATCTTCAATTCGACATTCCACATCCTATTAAAACTTTTAGCTAATCAATAAGATCTGCCATTAAGATCAAATAAAAGATTAACCATTCAATTTAATTAACTAATATCAACATAACACTAAGAAAAATGCATCCTATTGGATAAAGCAACAATGAAATCACAAAATCATATCAAACAAAACATTATACAAGCTTTAAGGGAACAAAGACGGGAACGAATTTAATCCTCATTTTGCTATGTAAACTTGAATCAAACAGATCGAAACACGACGGGCGATGGACTGTCTGGTCTTGGAGTGTTATCGGCGGGTGAAGACTATGTGTTTTCCGACGAGGCAGGCTGGTTGTTTGGGTGGTTGAACTCGGGCGAGTTTGGTTGCTGGTCGTTGGCAGTCGACGGCGATTTTGGTCGCTGGTGGTCGGATGGCGTGGAGGTCCGAGGCAGCATAGGCAGTGGTCGTTTGTTGTGAGCAGGCGGCGGCTATGGGGACTCTAGGGTTACCGGCGGCTGGTCGTTTTGGGTGTGGGGTGTGGCGGCTTGAGGAGGAGGGAGCTGGGCTGGGTGGCGGCAGAAGGTTGTTGTGTCTAGGGCTGGTGGCGGCAGTGGTCGTTTGGCGACGCCGACGGCTGGACGGCGAAACTAGTGGTTGTTTGGATGAGATTTGAAAGAAACTATTTACGGGATGGTGATGAGGGGTGATGGAGAGGGTTTTGGGGAATGAGATGGTTTTGGGTATTTTGGGGGGAGTTTGGTATTTTTAATTGAGGAATTAATCTGGACCGTTGGATCACAAGAATCCAACGGCCAAGATCAATCACCAACTGGGCCGGGTATGTGGTGGATCCGGGTTGGGCTGGACTGGAGGGGGAATTTCGTTTGGGCTTAGTCTTATTTCTATTTCAATTGGCCCAATCCGGATTTCTTTACTCCTATTTGCTTTCTTCTATTTCCTTTATTTCAAAATTAATAAAACCAAAAGAAAAACTTTTAACAATATTAAAATAACTTATAAAAATTAAATTAACTTATAAAAGTACTAGTTAAATAAATAGCACAAAAAAAAATTACACGACTTGGGTATTAAAATTAATAATTCTAATTTAAATTATACACAAAAATCAACTTAAAACGCCAAATTATTTAACTAAATTCAACAATTAAACTTATGAACACATGACATCAATTTTCAATCGAATTCTACAATTAATTTCATGAACAAACACATAATCAACAATATACAAGAATCAAAGTCTAATTAACTTCAAAAACAAACTTAATAGAACTCAATAATTAATTGAACTACAAATTAAATCTAACAACACTACAATCAAAATAAATATCCAAGTGATTAACTACACATTCTTATGTTAAAAACTTAAACAAAATAAACAAATCAGTTTCATGAATAATCTGGAATCATGATGAATAACAAATCAAGAAGACAAACAACCAACATACAATAATTTCGGATCTAAAAATATTAACAAAATATGGACAAAAACAAAAATTTGAAATCGACTAACCGGATTGAGACAACGATCAGTCGTCCAGATTTATTATATATATATATATATATATAAACATATATTTATTATATATATATATATATAAACATATATACATATACACACAGAAGAAGAAAAAGAGCATAATGGCAACGAAAACGTAGGTGGGGAGGCGTGGCTCCCGGATTACTGCCTGGCGGTTGTTTTTGGGAAACATTCCGGCGGGTGTTATTGGAGAGTTGAAGAAAAAGAAGAAAGAATGGTGTTTAAGGGTTGTGGCGGCTAGGGAGAAAACGAGAGGAACTTAGGGTTTTTGGGGGGAATGAGATGGTTTTTGGGTCTTGGAAGGGGGGTTTGGTATATTAATTGCATTGAATAATCTGGACCGTTGGATCACAAGAATCCAATGGCCAAGATCAATCGCTTGAGTAAAAACAAGGCCGGGTGAGAGTGTGACAATATTGGACTGGGTTGGAACTAATTTCGTTTGGGCTTTTGGTTGGTTTAATTGAATTTGGCCCAAATTTGATTTCCTTCTTAAATTATACACTAAATTACCTAAAAACAAACCCAATTAACCCTAAATAATAATGAATCACAATTATGTTAAAATCACATGATTTGGACATTAAATGCTTAAAAAATACAAAGAACACATGTTTTTTTCATGACTTTTCATTTTCTGAAAAAAAATAAACTTAATTGTAAACTTGAATTTATATATAAATGCAGCATTTTATTTATATTCTATTTATTTAAATAAGCAAATAGGCACAGATAAAAATGCAAATAATACAAGAAAATAACACAAAATTCACAACAATTGCAAGAAAACTAAAATTATTTTATTTTGAATCTTTGGGAGTATTTCTCTCATAGGGCAAAAATCACGTGCTCACAAGCTGCCCCTCTTTGCGCGTAAACACGAAGAGTTTTTGTGCAAAGATAAGTGAGCGGATACGAGCGATTTTTGCCCGTTTTGAGAACTCCGTGTGAAACATTTTTTTTTTAAAAGACTTGACCGAACCTTTGCTTCAAAAGGTCTCCTACATATCCTGGGCTAAACAGGAATCAGGTCAATGTAGTTCGGGAAGTTTTGGTAGCTGGGACTACCGTGACTGCTGTGATCTTGCTGTTACTGCTGCATGCTGTTACCACTGCTTTACTGAACTCCTTATTACACCGTGCAAAACAAAAAAAAATAAGAAGCTAGACTAAATTATGGTACATGAACTCTAATACTCTTATCTATATCTTCAGCTTTGTTCTTGCTGCTGGGGACACGACTTCCTAGATTTAAAGCTTGTTATGCAGGATGTTCTTGATTTCTTCTTTGGTATTATTGCATTCCGCTTTGACCTTGAAATGTATTCCTCTGTTCTACAGGCGGGCTCTTGACTTCTTCAACTAAAAATAACAACCTCCATTTTACAGGTGGGCTCCTGACTTCTTTAATTTGAAAATAACACCTCTGTTCTACAGGCGGGCATCCTGACTTTTTCAACTTAAAAATAACAACCTCCATTTTACAGGCGGGCTCCTGACTTCTTTAATTTGAAAATAACACCTCTGTTCTACAGGCGGGCTCCTGACTTCTTTAATTTGAAAATAACACCTCTGTTCTACAGGCGGGCTCTTGACTTCTTTAATTTGAAAATAACACCTCTGTTCTACAGGCGGGCTCCTGATTTTTCAACTTCAAATAACAACCTCCATTCTACAGGCGGGCTCCTGATTTCTTCAATTTGAAAAAATAACAACCTCCATTCTACAGGCGGGCTCCTGATTTCTTCAAAATAATACCTCCATTCTACAGGCGGGCTCCTGATTTCTTCAACTTAAAATAACATCCTCCATTCTACAGGCGGGCTCCTGATTTCTTCAACTTAAAAATAACACCTCCATTCTACAGGCGGGCTCCTGATTTCTTCAACTTAAAAATAACAGCCTCCATTCTACAGGCGGGCTCCTGATTTCTTCAATTTGAAAATAACAACCTCCATTCTACAGGCGGGCTCCTGATTTCTTCAATTTAAAATCTCTCTAATTGATGTCCTTGTTTTCTTTGAGAAAATTTTTGACAATGGCGAAAATTTTCTGCCCCAGTTTTGATAGTATTCCTTGCGGTATGTCATTCTTCTATCATCGACATTTCCTTTCACCTGCTTCAAATCAAAGAAAATTTGTTAGTTTAAAATGCGGTGAATGGTCGTGCCACTCCTGCCAGGGATGGCTTTTCCTTCTTCTGCTTTAAGTTCCCGAAATTTGTCGGGGATGATGTTATTTGCTGGGAATTATATTTTTGCTGGGGGATGGTTTTTTCATTTATCCCTTCCCTTTTCTGTGTTTTAAAACTTGCTGGTGAGACTCAAAATCACTTTCTTCAAAAGGTTTGATTTTCCTTTAATATCGCTGGAAATAGAAATGTCATCAACTAGGGATGCATTTTCCTTTTTCCTTCTCCGCTTTGTGTTGTCCGATCACCTTGGGAATCGGTTGATAATCTGTCGGAGTTATTTGCGTATCTTGAAAATTCGCAGAGGATTCTTTTGGAACTTGGTCCATGATTTTTCGACTACATCTTTCAGGTCTTCTCCATTTCCTGAATTCCAGACCAATTTGGTCTATCCTACCCTCGTTTTGCTTCGCACCAATTCGGCAACTGATAGTAAGCTTTGAAAAGTCTTTCTCAAAATAGACTTGGATAAAAACCTTTAAACAAAGAAAACTGAAAATATAGAAAAAGAAAGAAACTTTCTGAACAAATGTTGCGAAAAACAAAAGGGAACTTATCTGAGTGGTATAACCGGTCCCAACGATCACGTCGTGCATTCCGGATTAATCAACCCAGTCTATTTGTATCAATCCATCTTCTGATGGTCTCATTTGCTGAGGATGAACAGATGCACGACTCTTTGTCAAATGTGGGTCCTTTGTGCCACTCTATCTTGTCGCCTCATAGTGCCCTTTGAGGGGTTTTCACTAATGAGACTCTCTCATTCAACTCCCGTCGCCTTATGGTGCCCGTGAAGGTTTTCACCGATAAGACTCTCTCATTTTTTTTTGTTTCTTCTCAGCTTTCGTCGCCTTATGGTGCCTGTGAAGGTTTTCACCGATAAGACTCTCTCATTTTTTTTTTCTCAGCTTTCGTTTGGAGATTGGAAAAACACCGATAAGGTTCTCTTCACTGGGGATTCCTCTGTCTATCAATTCCTTCAACTTATTCCCTTTCTGTTGGGGATCAACGTGTTACTCTTGGTTTTTACTTTCCTGACTGGGCATTTCCCGGATACTGATCGGGAGGTCTTTTCGGACATCTCATATGGGTTTTTTGTGTGGGTCTTAAAAAGAAAAGAGTATCAAAAATTCACAATAACTGTGTATGGGTGAAATATTACAACTCTCGAATTTTTTTTTTTTTTTTCATAAAACAACATAACTTCTGCCCCAATTTCTTGTTTGGGGAAGAATTAACTTTTATTCACTCTATGACCGAGCCGTGAGGCGCCTACGTATCCTATTTGAGGAATCAGGTCAAACGTAGTTCCTTGGATTCATTCAAATCTCTTGTGACTTTCTTTTATCTATTTATTATATTTTTTTTTCGTTATTGATTCCAAGAGAGGGATATGAAAGAATAAATAAGGCTCATAGGGGAAACAAGGGTTAAAAGTGTTTGGATAGAAGAAAGAATTGCCTCCGTCATTTCATTATCCGATAAATACCCAGTATAAATAAACAAAAGGAACCAAATCATAAAGAGATTACACGTAATATCTCTTGACCGCATCAGAATTGATAGCCGTGTCGGTGCATCTTCCCTCAATATCGGTCAGATATAGAGCTCCATTGGATAATACTCTGGTTACAATAAGCGGCCCTTGCCAATTCGGGGCAAACTTGCCCTTTGCTTCGGCCTGATGTGGGAGGATCCGTTTTAGTACTTGTTGCCCTACTTCAAATTTTCTGGGGCGTACCTTCTTATTGTAAGCTCTTGCCATGCGCTTCTGATACAATTGGCCATGACATACTGCTGCCAATCTCTTTTCATCAATTAGGCTCAACTGCTCTAATCGAGTTTTGACCCATTCGTCATCATCAATCTCAGCTTCAGTGACAATTCGGAGGGATGGAATCTCAACTTCTGCTGGTATTACTGCTTCAGTTCCGTATACCAGCAAGTAAGGAGTTGTACCTATTGAAGTGCGAACCGTAGTGCGATAACCCAACAATGCAAATGATAGCTTTTTATGCCATTGCCTAGATCCTTCTACCATTTTTCTCAGTATCTTCTTTATATTCTTGTTTGCTGCCTCAACCGCGCCATTTGCTTTGGGACGATATGGGGTGGAATTACGGTGTGCAATCTTGAACTGTTGACACACTTCTTTCATCAAACCACTGTTAAGATTAGCACCGTTGTCCGTGATAATCATCTTTGGGATCCCAAATCTACAGATGATATGGGAATGGACGAAGTCTACCACGGCTTTCTTGGTCACTGACTTGAATGTCTTCGCCTCCACCCACTTGGTGAAATAATCAATGGCTACTAGAATGAACCTATGACCGTTGGAAGTTGTCGGCTCGATCGGTCCAATGACATCCATGCTCCACGCAACAAATGGACATGGTGCTGACATCGTGTGCAATTCCGTTGGCGGAGAATGAATGAAATCTCCGTGCACCTGGCACTGATGGCACTTCCGCACAAAATTTATACAATCACGCTCCATGGTGAGCCAGTAATATCCTGCCCGCAGGATCTTCTTTGCCAATACATACCCACTCATATGTGGCCCACAAACTCCGACATGCACCTCTGTCATAACTGTTGTGGCTTGACCCGCATCTATACATCTTAGCAATCCCAAATCCGGGGTTCTCTTGTACAGCACTCCTCCACTAAGGAAAAATTTGTTTGCCAATCGCCGAATAGCCCTCTTTTTATCTCTAGTTTCCTGCTCTGGGTATATTCTCATCCTGAGGTATTCTTTGACATCATGAAACCATGGCTCGCCATCAATTTCTTCCTCCACCACATTGCAATAGGCATGTTGATCCCGAACTTGAATATATAACGGATCAACATGAACCTTGTCCGGGTGATGCAACATCGATGCTAGAGTAGCCAAAGCATCGGCGATATCATTATGCATTCTTGGGATATGTCTGAATTCTATTGACCGGAAACGCTTCGTTAGGTCATGCAAACATTGGCGATACGGGATAAGCTTCAAATCTCTTGTTTCCCACTCACCTTGAACCTGATGTACCAGAAGGTCCGAGTCTCCCAAGACTAAGACGTCCCGGACATCCATGTCCACAGCTAATCATAGCCCCAAAATGCATGCTTCGTATTCAGCTATATTGTTGGTACAATAGAAGCGCAATTGAGTCGTAACAGGATAATGATGCCCTGTTTCAGAAATAAGTACTGCTCCTATTCCGACTCCCTTTGCATTTGCAGCTCCGTCAAAGAAAAGCTTCCACCCCGGCTCCTTGGTTAGTTCTAACTCATCAATTTGCAACACTTCTTCATCTGGAAAATACGTCCTTAAAGGTTCGTATTCATTATCAACAGGATTCTCAGCTAAGTGATCGGCTAGTGCTTGGGCTTTCATGGCCATCCTCGTTACATAGATGATGTCAAATTCTGTAAGTAATATTTGCCATTTTGCTAACCTTCCCGTAGGCATAGGTTTTTGGAAAATATACTTCAATGGATCCAAACGTGAAATGAGATAAGTAGTGTAGAAAGACAAATAATGCTTCAACTTCTGTGCCACCCAAGTTAGGGCGCAACATGTCTTCTCAAGATGAGTGTACTTAACTTCATATGCTGTGAACTTCTTACTGAGATAATAGATGGCCTGTTCCTTTCTGCCGGTGATGTCATGTTCCCCCAATACGCAGCCGAAAAATTGTCCAAAACTGTTAGATAAAGAATCAGAGGCCTCCCGGGTTCAGGTGGAACCAACATAGGTGGGTTTGACAAATACTCCTTTATCTTATCAAAAGCCTCTTGGCATTCTTCAGTCCACTTGACTGCAGCATCCTTCTTTAACAACCTAAAAATAGGTTCACATGTTGATGTGAGCTAAGCAATGAATCGGCTGATGTAATTCAATCTTCCCAAAAGACTCATTACTTCAGTTTTGTTCTTTGGTGCTGGCAATTCTTGTATGGATTTAATTTTTGATGGATCCAACTCAATACCTCGCCGACTGACAATGAATCCTAGCATTTTTCCCGAGGGAACCCCAAATGCACATTTGGCTGGATTGAGCTTAATGTCGTACCTCCGAAGTCTCTGAAAAAACTTCCTCAAATCTGCTACATGGTCTTCCTGTCGCATGGATTTTATGATTACATCGTCTACATACACCTCAATCTCTTTGTGTATCATGTCATGAAACACAGTAGTCATTGCTCTCATGTATGTCGCCCCGGCATTCTTCAAACCAAACGGCATTACCCTGTAGCAATAAGTTCCCCAAGGAGTGATGAAAGCTGTTTTTTCTGCATCTTCTTCATCCATTAGGATATGATGGTATCCTGCATAGCAATCCACAAAGGATCCAATCTCTCGTCCCGCGCAATTGTCTATCAAGATATGGATGTTGGGTAGTGGGAAGTTGTCACGCCCCAAATCGAGGGACATGACCGGCACCTGACCGGGTTGCCCCAGTCAAGCGGACCTGGGTGCCTTTCATTCCCACGCGTTAACCCCGTGTTGATTGTTTCTCATTAACCAAATATTTTACCAATAATGACTGATTTCATAATGCATAAACATAACCATGTGATTGATTCACTAACAAGTTCATAATTTATATTTACAACGCCCCATACATATACATAGGCCACAATCCCACAGCTTACATGTCTATGGAGCCTCTAGGATACAAAAAGGGAAATACAATACTTGCCGGTAACAAGGCTCCGGCTATACCTTACAAAACCAAAATGAAATCTAAACCGAGTGGCATGAACCACACAAGGCCCCGAGGAAGAAAGGGGCTCACCAAAACGGGCAATGGAAGGAGAAGGATACTACTGCCGATGAGCTGAAGTGCCTGCTACTGATCCACCTACAATCATGACACGAATGTAGCGCCCCCGGCAAAAGGGACGTCAGTACACTTGAATTGTACTGGTATGTATGGACAAACTTTGTCCCAAGTAAACTCAAGCCATTAAATTACATCAACAATTAATTAAGCCACCCAACCATGTTTCCACATTTTCCTCATTTCAAATAATTCTCACACAAAGCACTTTCTACGATCAACCAATTTAACAATAACCAATCAATCACGTAAAGCACAAGTAGTCAAACAAAGGGGCAATCGGTGCCCCACAGGTTGCAAACTCTCCTGCTGTCTCCTTTCACAATTTCACATTATTGATTTTTGTATCAATTTTCAATAGCGATTTCGATCGCTTTCCATCCTTATTGCCCCCGACCACCCTTATTACCTCGGCCACCCTTATCACCCCAACCCACACCTTATTTCCCCACGTTGCGGCGCGCAACACGACCCCGCCTTACAGTTGAAAACACAACAATTTCAAAAAGCAGATAAGGTACTACACACAATTTCAACAAGTTCAAATAAGCAACTTACACATTGGTTCATGTTCTCAATTTCTTCTCAAGCCAATATCAAAACCAAGTTACAAGTATTCCAAAATCGAAAATGCCCACATAATCATGTTCAACAATTTACCACAATTAAGGTGTTTCAAATTCCTTCCACAATAAGCCAAATATGCCATCACAATGGTTGTTCCCAATTCTTTACCAATCTCGATTACCTTTTTATCTTTCAATTCATATTTCATACCACACCACACGTAGTTCAACATCAATCAAATGCTCAACAAGGAAATCAAAGAATTACGTAAAATTTCTCAATTTGACACATGCCAAAACAATTCGCACACATTTGGGCGATTTTACAAGAATCAAAATTAGCCATACATACCTGGTGATGAGTTTTCTTCTCGTTAACTTCCTACTTTATGCTTACCCACGCTATCTTACTCTTGCCAACCTTGTTCTTGAAGACTCTTACTTCTACTCACTTCTTTTTACTAAAAATCAAGTTCAATAATCATGCATGAGTGTAAAAATTCTATTTTTAAAAGCTATTATATGCAAACCTCTCTTTACCCAATTAAAACTGAAAATCAAAAAAAAAATAGTTAGGGTTTTTACCTTGAAAAGATTGGGGAAGTTGAATCCTTGCCCTAAGATCCCTTGGAATTAAGATGGTTGGAACAATCTTTGAAGATGAAAGATTTCTCTCTCTAAAAACCCTCTCTTCTCTCTCTAATTTTGGTAAGATGATATGATAAAATAAAGAAGAAGTGTGTTATATTAAAGAAGAGATCGGGTGAAAATGTTACAAAAATCTGGGCCGGGGTCAATTATGCGGTGCACTATGCGATCGCAGAATCAACATGCGGTCCGCATAGTGACCGCAGAATTGCCCCAAATTTTACACAGGTTCTGTTAAGGAATGCGGCCAGAATGCGGTCTGCATGCTTGATCTGCGGTCGCAAAGTGCACCGCAGATTTGACATGCGATCGCATATCGACCGCACTTTTGACACGATTTTTGGGAAATTCTCTGGAACGTTTTGCGGCAAGAATGCGGTCCGCATGTCAGGTTTGCGATCGCATTCTTGACCTCATATTGGATACTTTTCGGAAAAATTAATTCTCTACATTTTTGAAACTTAAATCACTACCAAGGGTCCGAACCGTCGCATTCCTAACACATTATTCGGACCATGACACCACAGCTACTAGGTTTTATGCACAAAATTTTTACGGGGCCTTACATCCTCCCCCCTTAAGATCATTCGTCCTCGAATGAGGATTTTGAAATAAATGAGTTGGTTTTGAAAGACATGATATGCAACCATCAAAATTTTGACTAACTCTTATATTTTAGAAAAATTTCGCCGGAGTTTCCTTTGTATTATGGACATATCCACCTGTCAGAGGGCCCCCGAAACACATTACCAAACAACAATATACAACTACAACACTTTTCACAACCGGTATACACTTTCTTACCTCAACGAATGCACATATTCTATCACATTGTTACAATTGCACATAAACTAGTCACTTCAATGAATTCTTACCTTATTTAACCATTTTAACACACCATGTACACTTAACAAACCATTACCAATCTACACTTACTATTAGTTGTTTATTAAACACGTAAATCTTTATAAGGCTTTCATTTATCAAGAACGGTTCAAGTGACCCAAGGTAACAACACATTTAACTCATTACAAAATGAAGGAGACTTTACTAATACTAAGAGGGAAACAACATAGGCAAGATGACAAGTTACTAGGAGTAGGAGGGTCACCTAATTTCTTCTAGGCTTGATCGAACAAATGGGGGTACTTTTCCTTCATCTCTTTTTCCGCTTCCCATGTGGCCTCCTCAACTTGTTGACTTCGCCACAATACTTTAACAGAGGCAACTTCCTTATTTCTCAACTTACGGACTTGCCTATCAAGAATGGCAACCGGAACTTCTTCATATGACAAATTTTCATTAACCTCTATAGCTTCGACTGGCATGATGGTGGATGGATCTCCAATCACTTTCTTCAACATGGACACATGGAATACCGGATGCACCGATGACATCTCAGGAGGCAACTCTAGCCTATAAGCAACTTGACCAATCCTTTGAACGATCCGATATGGCCCGACATACCTAGGACTCAATTTCCCTTTCTTTCCGAATCGCATGACTCCCTTCATAGGAGATACCCTCAAGAACACCCAATCATCGACTTGAAACTCCAAATCCCTTCGACGAACGTCCGCATAGGACTTTTGACGACTCTGTGCTGTTTTCATTCTCTCCTGAATAACCTTGACCTTTTCCATAGCTTCGTACACCATATCTGGCCCTAGCAATTCCACTTCACCTACCTCAAACCACCCGATTGGCGATCTACATCTTCTCCCGTACAATGCCTCAAACGGGGCCATTTGAATGCTAGCATGATAGCTGTTATTGTAAGCAAATTCTATCAGTGGCAAGTGTTCATCCCAATTACCTTTAAAATCTAAGACACAAGCCCGCAACATATCTTCAAGCGTCCGAATGGTCCGCTCGGCCTGACCGTCGGTCTGTGGATGGAAAGCTGTGCTGAGATTCACCTGAGTTCCCAAACCTTGCTGAAACTTCTTCCAAAAGTTAGCGGTGAACTGAGCCCCGCGATCTGAGATGATAGAAAGTGGAGTGCCATGAAGCCTTACTATCTCTTTGATGTACAATCTTGCATATTGCTCCGCAGTATCAGTGGACTTGACAGGCAGGAAGTGAGCCGATTTGGTGAGTCGATCTACTATCACCCATACTGAATCGAACTTACGCTGAGTGCGAGGTAACCCCACCACAAAATCCATATTGATCATCTCCCATTTCCACCTTGGTATTTCTATAAGCTGAGTTAATCCACCGGGCCGTTGATGCTCGGCCTTCACATCCCTTTTCATACCGTTCCACCAATAAATCTCCTTGAGATCGTGATACATTTTCGTTGAACCAGGGTGCACGGAATACCTGGAAGTATGAGCCTCTGCCATCACTCTTTCCCGAAGCTCGTCCACATCCGGAACACATAGCCTATCTTGACACCGCAATACACCATCTTCGCTGCTGAGTACAAATGCTGAGGTCTTGTCATTCATGACTGCTTCCTTCACCCGAACCAAGTGCTGGATCCATGAACTGTTTTTCCTTGATTTCCGCGACCAATGATGATTCTGCTCCATTATGCACCAAGATATCCCCCTCGTCCGACGCCGAAATACGAACCCCCAAGCTGGCTAATTGGTAGACCTCTCGAGCCAGGGGTCTCTGATCCACACCCAAATGAGCCAAACTACCCATGGATTTCCGACTAAGAGCGTCAGCTACCACATTTGCCTTCCCTGGATGGTACAATATGTCTATATCATAGTCCTTAAGTAGTTCTAACCACCGCCGCTGTCTCAGATTCAGCTCTTTCTGCTTGAACAAATATTGGAGGCTCTTGTGGTCCGAAAACACATCTACATGAACCCCATAAAGATAGTGTCGCCATATTTTCAAGGCAAACACAACAGCTGCAAGCAAGTTCCAAATCATGCGTCGGATAATTCTTCTCATGGTTCTTGAGTTGTCTGGAAGCATAAGCTATAACCTTTCCGTGCTGCATCAATACACATCCCAAACCGACTCTGGAGGCATCACAATAGACTACAAATCCCTCTGTGCCTTCTGGCAAGGCCAATACTGGTGTCGAGGTCAATCTTGACTTCAGTTCTTGGAAACTTTTCTCACATGCTTCGGACCACTGGAACTTAACTGCTTTCTGCGTCAATTTAGTCAATGGGGAGGCGAGGGTTGAGAATCCGTCTACAAACCTCCGATAGTACCCTGCCAGACCCAAAAAGCTGCGAATCTCTGTCGGGGTCGTGGGTCTAGGCCAATCTTTCACTGCCGCAATCTTCTGAGGATCCACCATAATTCCCTCACTGGAAATAACATGCCCTAGAAAAGCTACGGACTCCAACCAAAACTCACATTTTGAGAACTTGGCATACAATTGATGCTGAAGAAGGGTCTGCAATGCTGCTCTGAGGTGAACGGCATGATCTTCCCCGCTCCGAGAGTAGATGAGAATATCGTCAATGAATACAATCACAAAGGAATCTAGGAATGGCTTGAAAACCCGATTCATAAGGTCCATGAAAGCTGCTGCTGGGGCGTTGGTTAGCCCAAAAGACATAACCAAAAACTCAAAGTGACCATAACGAGTTTTGAAGGCGGTTTTAGGAATATCCTGCTCCCTGATTTTCAACTGGTGGTACCCAGACCGTAAATCAATCTTTGAGAAGAACCTCGCTCCTTGCAATTGGTCAAACAGATCATCCACTCGAGGCAATGGATATTTATTCTTAATGGTGACTTTGTTAAGCTGCCGATAATCAATACACATTCGAAGTGACCCATCCTTCTTTCTGACAAAGAGAACCGGAGCACCCCATGGCGACACACTCGGTCGTATGAACCCTTTCTCTAATAAATCCCTCAGCTGCTCCTTTAACTCCCTTAACTCTGCTGGCGCCATTCTGTAAGGTGGAATGGATATTGGCTGAGTATCTGGAAATATATCAATTCCGAAATCAATCTCCCTATCCGGCGGGATGCCTGGAAGCTCATCTGGAAACACTTCAGGAAATTCATTCACAATTGGCACGGACTCGAGGGTAGGCACCTCCGAGGTGGTGTCCGTTACCCGAACCAGGTGATAGATACACCCCTTCTTAATCATCTTCGAAGCCTTAAGGTAGGAAATAAACCTACCCTTTGGCACCACACCATTTCCTCTCCATTCAATGACTGGCTCGTTAGGGAACTCGAGCCTCACAACTCTCGTCCGACAGTCAAGCTTGGCAAAGCACGAATAGAGCCAATCCATCCCCATAATTACATCAAAATCTACCATGCCAAGCTCAAAAAGATCGGCTATGGTATCACGACCACCCACCGTAACAACACAATTCCTATAGACTCGTGAGGCTGTAATAGAATCACCAACTGGAGTCGACACAGAGAACGGCTCATGAAGCTGTTCGGGTTCTATCCCAAAACTTGAAGCAATGAATGGAGTAACATAAGACAAGGAGGACCCCGGATCAATAAGGGCATAGCAATCAATAGTCCGAACAGACAGGATACCTGTAACAACATCTGGAGAAGCCTCGGCATTTTGGCGGCCACTCAATGCATAGAATCGGCTAGGTCCACCCCTACCCCGAGCTCCACCCCTAGCTGCACCACGCCCTGCTGCTGCTGGAGTACGCGCTGATGATGTAGCAGCTGAAGAACCGGATGACTGAGCAGATCCCCTACCTATACCCTGACGGGGTGCACGACAGTCTCGTTGAATGTGACCTCTCACCCCACACCCGAAGCACACTGGAAGGTCAAGGTAGCAAGTCTCTGTATGAAATCTTCCACACTTGGGGCATGTAGGTCTCCCCTGCTGCTGGGATCTCACCCCAGGACGACCAGACTGACAAGACCTCCAGCTGTCTGAACCAGGTCTCGAGTAACTGCCCTGCTGTTGACTATGCACGGATGGCGGTGCACTCGCGGAGGACTGAGCATATGACTGGGATGGCCCTGATGACCCTTTCCCTGGAAATGATCTCCCTGAATGACTCATTGACCGGGCCCTGCTGCTACTTTCTCTTTCTGCACGAATCTTCAATTTCCTGGCCTCTGTGGCCTGAGAAAACCCCACAATCCTCCCATAGTTCATATCTGAGTGCAAAGCTGCTGTGGCGGCCTCGTTCACTACCAAAGGGCTAAGGCCCCGAACAAACCGTCGAACCCGGGCATCCATGGTCGACACTAAATGAGGAGCGTACTTGGACAACCTTACGAACTCCATGTGATACTCCCAAACACTCATACTGCCCTGTTTGAGAACCTCGAACTCGGTGGCACGGGCCGCCATTGCCTCAGCAGGTAAGAAGTGGTCCATAAATGCATCCACGAACTCATCCCATCTGGCCGGAGGGCTCCCTTCCTCACGGGAATCCTCCTACATTTCGAACCATGAACGTGCCGCTCCCTTCAGCCTGTAAGAGGCCAACTCTACCCCCTCTATATCTGTAGCCTTCATCACTCTGAGGGTCTTGTATATCACATCAAGGAATTCTTGTGGGTCAGCCTCTGGATCGGTGCCTGAAAATTCTGGAGGGGCCAATCGCAAGAATTGATGGACTCTGGAGCCAAAGGAATCTCCCCGTCCGCTGGAGGATGCAGGGGCATCATGGGATCTCTGGGCCTGGGCGGCCACTAGCTGTGTTAACATATGGATGGCTCCCCTAAGATCTTCATTAGAGATACCAGAGCCCGAAGCGGGAACTGTATTTGAGTCAGGAACACTGGCGGGAGGAATGGTGGCATCCTCTGCCGCAGCTGGGATAGGGACACTTGGGTTTTGAACAGATGGGTCAGGCAAATTCGGGACTGGTGGGTCATTCTCTCCCACGGCATCGGGTACATGATTAACAGCTGCACTTGGGTCGGCATTGGCCCTAAGGCCGAGTCTAGCCTTCTTCTTAGGTGCCATATTCTGAAAATTTGGGAACAAGGCACGAATTAGACACAGATATCTCCATATTGCACTTTACCGCACGATATAGATTATCAAAGAAGTAGGTAAATTCCTAAATGCTCGTGTAGCCCCCTACTTATATGATGTGGTCGACAACACACCTATAAGAAGGGCACTTCTAGACACGGCTCCGAGACATCCTAGGACACTTTAAAAACCATAGGCTCTGATACCAAGTTTGTCACGACCCAAATCGAGGGACATGACCGGCGCCTGACCGGGTTGCCCCAGTCAAGCGGACCTGGGTGCCTTTCATTCCCACAAGTTAACCTTGTGTTGATTGTTTCTCATTAACCAAATATTTTACCAATAATGACTGATTTCATAATGCATTAACATAACCATGTGATTGATTCACTAACAAGTTCATAATTTATATTTACAACGCCCCATACATATACATAGGCCACAATCCCACAGTTTTACATGTCTATGGAGCCTCTAGGATACAAAAAGGGAAATACAATACTTGCCGGTAACAAGGCTCCGGCTATACCTTACAAAACCAAAATGAAATCTAAACCGAGTGGCATGAACCACACAAGGCCCCGAGGAAGAAAGGGGCTCACCAAAACGGGCAGTGGAAGGAGAAGGATATTACTGCCGATGAGCTGAAGTGCCTGCTACCGATCCACCTACAATCATGACACGAATGTAGCGCCCCCGGCAAAAGGGACGTCAGTACACTTGAATTGTACTGGTATGTATGGACAAACTTTGTCCCAAGTAAACTCAAGCCATTAAATTACATCAACAATTAATTAAGCCACCCAACCATGTTTCCACATTTTCCTCATTTCAAATAATTCTCACACAAAGCACTTTCTACGATCAACCAATTTAACAATAACCAATCAATCACGTAAAGCACAAGTAGTCAAACAAAGGGGCAATCGGTGCCCCACAGGTTGCAAACTCTCCTGCTGTCTCCTTTCACAATTTCACATTATTGATTTTTGTATCAATTTTCAATAGCGATTTCGATCGCTTTCCATCCTTATTGCCCCCGACCACCCTTATTACCTCGGCCACCCTTATCACCCCAACCCACACCTTATTTCCCCACGTTGCGGCGCGCAACACGACCCCGCCTTACAGTTGAAAACACAACAATTTCAAACAGCAGATAATGTACTACACACAATTTCAACAAGTTCAAATAAGCAACTTACACATTGGTTCATGTTCTCAATTTCTTCTCAAGCCAATATCAAAACCAAGTTACAAGTATTCCAAAATCGAAAATGCCCACATAATCATGTTCAACAATTTACCACAATTAAGGTGTTTCAAATTCCTTCCACAATAAGCCAAATATGCCATCACAATGGTTGTTCCCAATTCTTTACCAATCTCGATTACCTTTTTATCTTTCAATTCATATTTCATACCACACCACACGTAGTTCAACATCAATCAAATGCTCAACAAGGAAATCAAAGAATTACGTAAAATTTCTCAATTTGACACATGCCAAAACAATTCGCACACATTTGGGCGATTTTACAAGAATCAAAATTAGCCATACATACCTGGTGATGAGTTTTCTTCGTTAACTTCCTACTTTATGCTTACCCACGCTATCTTACTCTTGCCAACCTTGTTCTTGAAGACTCTTACTTCTACTCACTTCTTTTTACTAAAAATCAAGTTCAATAATCATGCATGAGTGTAAAAATTCTATTTTTAAAAGCTATTATATGCAAACCTCTCTTTACCCAATTAAAACTGGAAAATCAAAAAAAAAATAGTTAGGGTTTTTACCTTGAAAAGATTGGGGAAGTTGAATCCTTGCCCTAAGATCCCTTGGAATTAAGATGGTTGGAACAATCTTTGAAGATGAAAGATTTCTCTCTCTAAAAACCCTCTCTTCTCTCTCTAATTTTGGTAAGATGATATGATAAAATGAAGAAGAAGTGTGTTATATTAAAGAAGAGATCGGGTCAAAATGTTACAAAAATCCGGGCCGGGGTCAATTATGCGGTGCACTATGCGACCGCAGAATCAACATGCGGTCCGCATAGTGACCGCAGAATTGCCCCAAATTTTACACAGGTTCTGTTAAAGAATGCGGCCAGAATGCGGTCTGCATGCTTGATCTGCGGTCGCAAAGTGCACCGCAGATTTGACAAGCGATCGCATATCGACCGCACTTTTGACACGATTTTTGGGAAATTCTCTGGAACGTTTTGCGGCAAGAATGCGGTCCGCATGTCAGGTTTGCGATCGCATTCTTGACCGCATATTGGACACTTTTCGGAAAAATTAATTCTCTACATTCTTAACACATTATTCGGACCATGACACCACAACTACTAGGTTTCATGCACAAAATTTTTACGGGGCCTTATAGAAGTTATCTTTCGGGCTTGCCCTGTTCAGATTGCGATAATCGACACATACCCGAATTTTCCCATCTTTCTTCGGCAATGGAACCACATTGGCCAACCATTCAGGATATCGAGTAACCCGAATAACCTTTGCTATCAACTGCTTGGTTACTTCTTCTTTGATCTTTATGCTCATATCCGTTTTGAACTTCCTCAATTTCTGCTTGACAAGAGGACATGCCGGATCAATGGGCAATTTATGTACCACTAGATCCGTGCTTAACCCTAGCATGTCATCATACGACCATGCAAAAATATCTTTGAATTAAAACAGTATTTTGATTAGCTCTTCCCTGATACTCGGCTCAATGTGAATGCTGATTTTGGTTTCCCTAACATTATCCTCATCTCCTAAGTTGACGGCTTCAGTATCGTTTAAGTTAGGCTTAGGTTTTTCTTCAAAATGAGTTAATTCCCTGTTAATCTCTTCAAAAGCCTCATCTTCCTCGTATTCCGATTTATCCTCATAATTGACTTCGTGCATAATTAATTTGGATTCAGATTGACTTCTTAGACTAGGTTAAAGATCCGTTGTGCATGCCATGACATTGGAACCGGCGAAAACAGAATTGTTCAGAAATGAAAAGAAACAAAAATCAAAAATCAAGAAAATAAAGGAAACTTTCGTTTTTATTGAAAATGAGGGATAACAGAGTTTCACACTACAAATAAATCACAACTGGATTACAACTCTGGAATAATCCAGGAAACAAAAGAAAATCCAGAGCCTACTACCAAGACTTCTTCCAGATGGGAAGAGGCGTAGCCGTCCAATTATTGGTTTTGACCTTGGGCCCCACATACTGTACGTCTGCCTTACTGGAACCTTCTCCACCTTCGATCATGTTAACATCAGCGAACAACCTTTCAAAACTCTTATCCAGATCTCCATCTGGCCCAATTGACGGTCCAATGATCTTTGGGTTTGACATCCTCCCGAAACCTGCTTTCACAAAAGACCGGGAGAGGCGTGGAATTGGCTTGGGAAGGACCCAGACTTTCTTCTTCATTTTGTGAGCTCTCTTCACATCTGCTACCGTCGGCTTGAACCCTAACCCGAATGTCTCCAAATTTTCAGGCAAAGAAACGGGTTGAATGATACCTTGGAGTTTGGCTCCCAAACCTTTTCCCGGTATGAACCCACAGTTCATCATTTCTGAGGCGATCATGAAGGTTGAAGCTGAGATCCTGGGAAAAGCAAGGTCCTCGCCTTCGGAAACCTTGTCCACTGTAACCCCTTCGAAGATTCGGTATACCCATGGTCCCTTGTCATCCTCCGTTTCTATGAATGGCACCACGTTATCGCTCATAATGCCTATGCCATCATCCCCGTGCAATACTATCTCCCGTCTATCCCACTCGAACTTAACCATCTGGTGCAGCGTAGAAGGCACTGCTTTGGCGGCATGAATCCAGGGTCGCCCCAATAGCAGAGTGTATGATGTAGCCACATCCACCACCTGGAATTCCATGGTAAAATCGACTGGGCCAATGGTCAGTTCCAATATGATATCACCCACCGAGCTAGTATTCCCTCCATCAAATCCTCTGATGCAAACGTTATTCTTACGGACTCTGTCCTGATCAATCTTCAGTTTGTTCAGAGTAGCCAAAGTACAAATATTGGCACTTGAACCATTATCCACCAATACACGATTGACCACCGAGTCTTCACACTTCACGATCAAGTATAAGGCTTTATTATGTTCTGTGCCCTCTTTTGGCAATTCATCATCGAAAATGTCACTCGGTTGACTTCAAAGATTTTATGCACAATCTTCTCCAAGTGATTTACAGAAAGCTTTTCCGGAACATGGGCCTCATTCAGGATCTTCAACAAAGCCTGGCAATGATCCTTGGAATGGATTAACAAAGATAACAATGAGATTTGGGCTGGGGTTTTCCTCAACTGCTCCACAATAGAGTAGTCTTGGGCTTTCATCTTCTTCAAGAACTCTTCAGCTTCCTCTTCTGTTACTAGCTTTTTCACCGCCGTGGGATTAGATTTCCTTAACTCTACGGGAGCAAAACACCGTCCCGATCGAGTTAAACCCTGGGCTTCACAACTGACTTCATCCACTGACTTCCCTTTGTATATCACTGGTGCCTTTTCATACTTCCAAGGTACGGCCTTGCTATCTGTTACTGGCAATTGAGCTACCGGCTTTATGATGACCGGTTCCCTGCAGACTCCTTTCACGATCATTACTGGTGCAAACGGTGCTCCGGACACAACCAACTTTGTTGTTTTTGGTTTCTCCGTAGTGGCCGATGGGCTTTTCCCCAATATTATCACAGGCTTGACAACCTCCCTCTTAGTTGGTACCTCCCCTTCCACACTCGTTGATTTCTCTTTTGTACTGTCTCTGATCATCATCACTGTCTGCGATGGCTTCTTGGGTTCTTCCTTTCCTTGCACGATCTCGATCATACAGGCCTCATGGTGGGTTGGTAGTGGGTTTTGGTTAATGTTGGGTACCTCGGGTGCCTGAACCTCAATCTTATTAGCATCAATAAGATCTTGGATTGCATGCTTTAGTTTCCAACATCTCTCGGTAGTATGCCCGGGAGCCCCCGAACAATATTCACATTTCACTGAGTGGTCCAAATTTTGAGGTAAGGGATTTGGTAATCTGGGCTCAATAGGACTCAACAAACCTATCTACTTCAATTAGTGAAATAAAGCAGTATAAGCTTCTCCTAATTCGGTAAATGTCCTCTGTCTTTGAGTCCTTTCATTCCTGAAAGTCGGATTTCCCCGGAAAGTTGGCCCTGTGGGATTTTTGTAGGCCCTTGGTGGCGGGTAGTTGTTATGGGGAGCTGGGTAGGCATTATGTGGGGTTGGCGCGCGCCATTTCGGGTGCGCTGGAGGTTGGGTGTATGCTTGTGCTTGATGGACAGAAAAATGATGTTCTTGAGGAGGGTAATAGGATTGTGCGGGATAATTCGGAATGTGTGGGTAATTTGGGTGAGGGGGCCTGAATTGGTGATGGGGGGTAGGACCTTTGGATCGAGACCAATTACCAGCTTCTACCGTTGTGACATCCTCTCTTTTCTTCTTTCCGAGCGCACCTCCTGTGCCGCTCTGAATAGCCTGCGTTGTTGCCTTGATCGCTGAATAACTTAAGATTTTGTTGGTCTTGAGGCCTTCTTCTATCATGCCTCCCATTTTGACCACTTCGTTGAAGGTTTTTCCCACCGAGGTCACCAAATGACCGTAGTAAGTTGGCTCGAGAGTCTGTAGAAAGTAATCTACCATCTCCCCCTCTCTCATAGGAGGATCAACTCTAGCCGCTTGTTCTCTCCAACGAAACCCAAATTCCCGGAAGCTCTCCCCCGGTTTCTTCTCCAGCTTTAACAATGTGAGACGATCAAGGACGATCTCAAGATTATACTGAAAGTGCTCGGCAAATGATTGCGCCAAATCATCCCAAGTGTACCATCTGCTAGGATCCTGCCTTGTATACCATTCCAGCGCAGACCCGCTCAAACTCTCTCCAAAATAAGCTATCAGTAGCTCATCTTTGCTCCCTGCACCCCTCATCTTGCTGCAAAATCCACGCAGATGAGACATGGGATCACCGTGTCCCTCATATAGATCAAACTTTGGCATTTTGAATCCCGGCGGCAATTGAACACAGATCTTTGTAGGCCACACTGACTTGGCTGCCCAAACCTTGCATATTCCTAAGGGATTGCTCCAGGCTTTTGAACTTCCGTAGCATCTCATCTTGTTCTGAGCTATTGGCCGGTTTTTCCACTGGGACTTCAAAGGGAGGAGTATAGGTGGATGGTTCGGGTGCCCTGAACGTGGGTTCCGGGGGGTAATACTTGAGTGTCGTGAACCTGAAATAAGGGTTCACTTGATGATCTTTGCAGTGGAGCTGGGGGAGGTGCCACAAAGACAGGGCCCTTTGGTGGTGGAGGGTTCTGATTTTGTGGTGGAGCTGGGTAGTCGTGAGCATCTCTTCCCTGGTGGTAATGGAGGTCCGGGACTCTTGTCGAGGGACCGGGAGAAAAGTATTCTGGGGTAAAACCTGGTAGGAAAGTAGGGGTAGCGGGTGCGTCAGGACTCTTTTGTGCTTTAGCTAGCGCCGTCTGCATTTCGCTCATTTCCAACCGCATATGTTCCATTTTTTCAAGAGCTTCTTTGAGCATCTGGCTCATGGCTTTTTCTGACTCATTACTTTGATCTGGCCCAGTCATACTTTTAGGTATAGGTCCTTTCGATCTTGTGTGATAATTGTGTGATGCCAGTACACTCTAACACTAACTGAACAGGAAAACAACAAACTTGTTAGTGTTGAAATTTTAACAGATATGGTAAAAGCACATTCGGTATGCAATGTCCCTATGCAATGAACCATTTCTATTATGCTTTTGCTTAGACCGCATGCGTCATCCTAGCTTATCGTCTACGCCTATCCATTATTTCTCTTATTTATCTTATTTATTTTCCTCCTTTTTTACTATAAGTAATGGTCGAATCTTATATAGATTGCCTACGTATCATGTCCTCGCATGAATCAGACCCTAGCGTAGTTCGTGTGAATACAATACACAAAAATATTTTTCAAAAGGTTTTTTCCAAAAACAAACTGGATTTACGACAAGTCAAACTTACAAAAGATGGTCAAAATACATTCGGCCCTTTTATACAAAAGTCTTATGACTCGACCCAAAAGGAAATACAAGTTCATAACTAGGAAAGTTCTAAGATTTTGAGCTTTTGCGCCGGTGGGGCCCTGTTGGTGCAAGACTTCTTTGCAGATCTTCTTTGCAGATCTTTCAATTCTTCCATGATCTGACGGACATAATCCATGATAGAGGAAAAAAGGACATCCCGGGGCATCCTTTCACATGATAGGCACCTCATGTGAATGTAGTGTCCATTCTCGCCAATCCTTCTCCGAATGTTATCCCTTTCTCTGAATAACTGCTCTATCTGTCGGTTTTTTAATCCCAGTATTCGCGCCTCATCCGTAAGTCGATCTTGGAATCTTTTCATTTGTCCCTCCATTCGGGCCATCATCTCGTAGCACCATTCCTTGTCTTCTCTAGCTTCAAGAGCATGTCTGTGGATCTGTTCTTGGAGAGTGAAAATTGTCTCTCTTAATACCCCGACGCTCATCTCACAATCCCTTTTGACCTGTCGCAAGTATTCTCTTCGCTCCACTGCGCCTCTTGCCCATCTGGCCTGCATTCCTTCCTTGCTAGCCTCGGACCTCTCCAACTTTTCTTGGCTTTCTCTGAGCTGTTGGTTTAGCTCGTCTATCAACCTTTGATCAATTCGGCTTCTTGTTTGGCTGTTGGCTTCTTTTCTGATTCGCCAGATTCGAGCCTTGAGAGTGTCCTTTTCTTGAGTCAACTTCTTTTTGACCCCTTCGTCAGCTGCAATCTGTAAGCCATTTTCATATTGGAGATTCTATACACGTTTCTCTAGTTCTCCAATACGATCTTTGTATTCACGTTCTTTAGCTAGCCAAGCTAATCTTTCTTGGATTTTATCATCGAAAGCTTGAACGTGAGGCCTTTTGGTAGGTCTGATCGCCTCGAGCTCGGGCCCAGGGCTCACACGAAAACTTCTTTGAAACCAAGCAACATACTCGGGATCGAACTCGCCTTTTATTGGGTCTGGCACTATAGTGTTACTCTTTAAATACCGGCAATAATGCCAATCTTTATTCACCATATTCTCAGGGATAGCTGCTTCTGGATGCAATTCGATGGCTATGTTGCTCAAGTCCATCTTCTCTGGTATCACCTGATATCTCCCAAGTTGTCTCAAAACTCTTTGAGGCGCATAGGGTTGTATACTTCTTGCCCCTATTATCATCAAATAGCCCTTTGAAGTAGTCATGTAAATGATCTCCTTTATCGGGAGCCACCCTATAGTCCATTTGATTTGATCCGCCCTCAAATTTTTTAGATAGAAAATCCATGCTTCAAACCCCTTGGGTGTTATAAAATCTCCCACCCTTTCTTCGTATTTAACGATGAAGTTGGTTCCGTCTGAAGCATGTTTTAAGAATTTAGGGTGGTGCCGAACATGTTCGATCATCCACATTTGCAGGAGAATGCTGCAGCCTTCAAAAAGTGGGCTTCCAGATTTGCATAAGGTCAAAGCCCGGTACATATCGGATAATACCAGCGGGACAATGGTGTGGTCTTTTTTATCCACAAGAACCTTGTGCAATTCTTGGCATGCGAGTGTCTATGGGACCTTCTGAGTTTGGAAACACCATGATTCCTAGAAATTCCACAATAAAAGCGAATCGGCGATGAATCTCCCATAGGCCTTTGTTCTGTTGGTTATTCAATCCCTTTTCATGTGTTTCAAATCCGTCCGAGTTTCCGAATCTGTAATACAAGAAGTAGAACTTGCAACTCCCGTTTTGTACGCGATCGTTGCTTGTTTTCTTGCTGATCTTCAAGAGATCAAAGAATTTATGCACCGATGGGGCCCTGAGAAATATGAGCTTTTGCTCCTTTAACTCTTGTCCGAAAGCAATGTAACCGGCTATTTCCTCTAAGGTAGGAGTGAGTTCGAAATCGGAAAAATGGAACACATTATTAACAGGATCCCAGAAGGTCACCAAAGCTTTGATCAAGTCATCCCGTGGCTTGACATACAGTATGTCTAGCAGAGGGCCCAAATGTTTTTTCACCCACACTCGACCATCTTCCTCCAGATCATTCCACCATTCTTGTAGTTGTATCCGGGCTCTTTCCATGATAACCTGAGGTGATTCTTGGATAGCATCCATCTGATTCTGAAGATTCAAGGTTTCAAGGGTGACTCTTAAACCTTTTATGAAAGCATATTTACTTAAATGAAACAAATTACCGACTTATTTATGACCGAAAATCTTTGACACATTTTTAATGACTATTTTTTGTAAAAGGGAGATTGGACCTGATGGGGGTTGCCTACGTATCTCACATCCGGTGAGAACCAAATCGGCGCAGTTCGCCAAAGAAAACAAATCGAGTTTAAAACAAAAATCTTTTTTAACACCAAAAAAAAATTATTTTTGAAGAAACGCTAATAGGATTTCGACATTGTATGGACAAAATTACATTGTTATTCAATTTTAAGCTGGTCAGCATGCTGATCTAATCAAATAAATGCACATAATCTCATGTAGCATGATGGTCTTTTCATTTCAGGTTACCTGTCCTAGACGGACCCAACCCCTGTGTTGAGTCCCCTAAGTCAAATGCAACATGATGCAAACAAACGTTCCTACTAGGGATCCGGTATGAGGCTTTGTTATTCTAGGTTTAAAACCTGGGTTTATTGTTCTAGACTTGGCTTACCCGAGTGGACAACTGGGGCTGAGGAGGGGGTGACGTAACGGGAGCACTAAAGTCTGCCCGGTCTTGTCACTTACCCTAACACTCCTTATTTGGAATAATTTTGAAAAGTGGGCTACGCGAACGTATGCACCATTTTTAGAACTCAAAAAGAAGTAGGGTTTCGGCACAGTTTATATATATACGATTCAAATAATATTAAAGCGGTAAAGTTATCATTTTGCACATTAAACATTTATCATATAAAAATATCAGATAATAAACAAAGCCAAATACAACAATTATTCTAAGCTCGAATTTCTAACCCTGAACCAGTGGTTCTGGGTTAAGGGTCCCCAGCAGAGTCGCCAGAGCTGTCACACCTCCTTTTGGCGCAGACCCGCGAGGGCGCTAATAGTTTTTCCAATTAAAGGACAACCAAAACGGGATTCATTTATTGAGATATTCGGAGTCGCCACTTGGGAGATTTATGGTGTCCCAAGTCACCGGTTGAATCCTGAATTGAGGAAAGGTTTGACTCTATTTAACAGTCTGCGTACCAGAAATCCGGATAAGGAATTCTGTTAACCCGGGAGAAGGTGTTAGGCATTCCCGAGTTCCGTGGTTCTAGCACGGTCGCTCAACTGTTATATTTGGCTTGATTATCCGATTTTAATACAAAATATGAACTAATGTGCAAACTACCACTCCAAACCGTTTTAATTGTTAGAAGAAAATTATAATGTCGTGAGAATATATCTCGAATTTCGTCACATAAATGTGTCCGCAATTTTTGATATATTCCAACTTCATTGGGATTTGGATTGGGGTCACATAAATGTGTACCCGAGATTAGGGAGGTATTATTATTAAATACGCGCCTAAAGATACTAACGCATTATTATTTGACAAAAGCCGCGGAATTTGCTAAACGGCATGTCCCGTAATCTAGGTAATAATTTATTAAAAGAGAAAAATTCTAATTAATTACGAGTCAATAATATGTAACACACTAATTGTTAGATTAACCGACATTGACGGAAGAGAAATTATTTTTAAAACAATTTTTTTCGAATAAAATATATATAAAAAAATCAATTTCGAAATTACCAATAAAATAAAATAAAATTTCGAAATTATAAGTAAAATAAAATAAAATTTCGAAATTACAAATAAAATAAAATAAAATTTCGAATTTTGTAAATAAAAGATAAAATTTGACGACTAAATATTCGGAAAAAAAAACTGAACATAACTAGATTAAAACTTATATTGTCATATGAAAACATTAAAAAAAAAATACTTCTTAAAATGGCTACATTTTTATGGATTTGTATAAATAAATAAAAAACAAGAGGAAACGAATCTTCTTTATTAAACAATGTGATTAGAATTATAACTTAATGAACGTATTAAAATAGGTGCAACTGACAAATTATAATTAAATTAACACAAAAGAAAATTATGTCATGCCTTACTAAAATCGAATTATTGATAAAATATGGCATGTATAAGTAATATATTAAAATAAACCAACTATCCCATGCTGAACAAAATAATTAAATTTCTAATCGAATTTTTACAATTAGTTTAGCAAACTTCTATTGATTAAAACCACGTCTCGTGTCATATTTTTATAAATAAGCATTACTAAAATCTGAAATGATAAATAACATAAAAAGATATATATCAAAATAAACTAACCATTTTTTAATTAAATTAAATTAATCATTTTTAAAAACTAAAGAAATTAATCGCTAACGGACGTCATCAACTAGATTAATCACTAGCTTACATATTGCCTAATAAAATTTGATACAAAGGAATCATATAATAAAATTAAATAAATAAATATATATATATATATATATATATATATATATATATATATATATATATATATATATATATATATATATATATATATATATATATATATATATATATATATACACTACTAAGACTTATATTGCAATTATACGGAATACTTTACTAATAACAGTTAAAAGCCGCGAATGAATTGATTGAAACTTACTATTAATCTTGCTTTTAATAAATTATAAAACTGAAGTTAATTAGTAAACCGCATCCTATTTTTATTATTAAGAAAATTTTAATCGAAATTGCGCAAACGCATATTCCAAATTAATAAAGAGGTTTACAATTATATTACGCGAAACGTATATATAATCGTAATATTAATCTAAATCGGTCGTAAAACAAAACTATGAATACTTATCGAATTGTTAGATCTAAATTACTGAACAAATTAATTAAGTTACTACTATTAACACTACATATTATGGCTCTTAACTCATACTTGACATACTAAATTTATAATAAAGTAGAAAAACTTAACGAGGTACAACAGTCAAATAGTTATATAAAGTACGTCCTTAATCTTAAAAACATAAAACATAAAATAAACAACTCAGAATTTAACACGAATATTATTAATACATAATCAAATGTCAGGTCCAAACTTTGACTATGCTTTGACTGATGTCCATGGGAATACCTGAAGAGGAAGAGGAGAGGAAAATAATCAATATGAGCAATGATTCCAGCAGTGCAACAATAGCAACCAGCAAACCCAGTAACAGATTTTTAAAACCAGTTAAAGATTTCTAATAACAACAAGCATCAGCACCAAAAACAGGTAAATAAAATAATTCTGAACTCTCAAATTCTCACTCTTTTTTTTTTAGTATTCAAGACCTCTCAAGTGTATATGTTATTTTTTTCTCACTGTTTGCTCTTTTCTTTTCTATCCGTCCGTTCTCCTTCTTTCAGTCTCAAGTCTCTCCTCTTATAGATTGGAAAACACAGACCCAACCCCTTTTTTTTTAATTAAAAAATTCTACATCTGTCCAATTCCTCAACCCTTAAAGTCCAACTAGACCATTTTTTTCAACTCTAAAATACCCACCCTATAATTAATAATAAAGTGTGCCCCTACTCAATTATTAATCTCCTAATAGCAGCCCTTACTAACTATTATGGTGGCTGACGATGTGGTAATCTAACCCAATTCATCTTATGTTAAAAATTGTAACAAATAACTGTTAAAGTACCCAGAAACCAGTGAGCAAAATCCAAAGTACGAAGAAGAAGGGAAAAGAAATGAGAAAGGTCCAATTCCTTCCCATCTTCAATTCGACATTCCACATCCTATTAAAACTTTTAGCTAATCAATAAGATCTGCCATTAAGATCAAATAAAAGATTAACCATTCAATTTAATTAACTAATATCAACATAACACTAAGAAAAATGCATCCTATTGGCTAAAGCAACAATGAAATCACAAAATCATATCAAACAAAACATTATACAAGCTGTAAACGCGTGATTTTTGACCCTCCCCGAGATTTTTTATATTTTTAGCATAAAATATTTAGTTTAGTTTTAATATAGCTATTTTAGCTAAATTTGACTCTTTTACTTTATTTTTACCTTAAAATGAAAAATAACAAAAATATAGTTTTATTAATGTTTCGTAGTCATTTTTAAACTTGAAAAAATACAAAAATAGTACTTTATATTTTTATCTTTTTATAAAAACGAAAATAATAAAAAATAGTTTCATTAACATTTTGTAGTTACTTTAATTTTGAAAAAAATATAAAAAATAATTTTATTTTAATTATTAGTCTTATAGTTATTTTGCTTACGTAGTGATTAATTAATAACACCGTGTTCTCATTCTCGGTTCTGGGCGAAGAATAATATTCGGGTTTAAACTACCCGGTTTTATAATTTTCGGACCTAGCCCGTAATAATCCGAGTCCACCACACGGGAACACGGACAAAAATAACCCATATAACACACATGACACACACTACACTAAGGGGGACAATACATAATGGGATGGGGGAATAAGAAGAAAAAGACAAGAAGAAAAAGACAAGGGAAAGACAAAAGGAAAAAGACAAAGGGAAAAGACGAAATTGAAAAAGAAAAGAGATTTAAAAATGGAGAGGGGAGGGCCACGGCTGGGGGGGGGGAACATACTACTAGTTGTAATTTTCTTCTTCTTAAAGAGAGGGGACTAACGTTTTAGGGGGAGGTTTTTGGGGAACAAAAAGAAAAAGAAAAGTATAGAGAATAGAGAGAAGAGATTAGAAAACGAAAAAGGAGAAAAATTAAAAAGAAAAAGAGAGATTCACAAACAGTGAAAGGGGAGCTTTCCTTGGTCATTTTTTTGATACAAAAACAAAGAGGAATACTACTATTTTCAGGGGGTAGCGTTTTGGAGAAAGCAGAGGACTGAGTAATCGTCTTCTTCCTAAGGAGAGCAACACCACTGCTGTTGCGTTAACCTTCCGTCATTGTCCAAACGACCAGCACTGTCGCCAACCACCTTCATCTCTCTCCAAGCAACACCAGCGTACCACCTGCTGTTTCTCCGAGTTCGTCGAGGTTCCGCGTCGAACTGTTTGTTCTTGGTTCCAGTTTGGTTCGAGTTCTGTCCGGAGAGGTCGAAGTTTGAGGTCGTCATAAAAGGTTCGTTTTCTTATTGTGTACGTTGAAAATATGCAGAAATAAAGGCGCATGTTTTTTTTTTTTTTTGATATTGTTCTTCTCGCTAATATTTTGAATCGTTTCGCATTTGATTTAGTTTCGTACGATTCGGACGATTTTGTAAATATATGATTCTGTTGAACATGCAATTTCACAATTAATGGTGGTCTTGTAGTGTCGAAGTTAGCTAATGAAAATAACTAATCCTTCATATGCTCGCCAACTAGTTATGCTTTCGTTGTTTATGTAATTGTTCGCCATAGTCTTGAATTTGCTCACTTAGTTATCTAGTCGTATGTTTACTCGAATTGGTTACAGTTGAGTATGACTTTGTCACATTATAGAAAGTGGTTCGTTATTCTTTAACTGAACGACGTAATTAGATTAAAGGAATCGGGGTGCATTTCATGTGACCCGACTCCAATTTTGAACAAGGTTAAATAAAGTGTGTCATGAACCACAAGTGCATTTCATGTAGCGTGGCTTGCAACATGTTTTAAATAATCTTGAATTAACTCTTAAATAAATATAGCGGAATGTAGTTTGCTTTTAAATTAGAATTAGAGGTGTGCCTCGCCTAACAAAATTATACAAATCGCGGGGCCCTCATAAATGTATATATAAAATACTTAGATTTCGAGATGTGCCGTTTCTTAGCGAATTTCACGGCATTCTCAAAAAATGTAAATAAGTAATCGCTCTAGGCGCGTATTTTAATAATTTTACCTTCTTAAATACGGGTGTGCATTTCATGCGGCCCAAATCCAAATCCCAAAATGTTGAATAAGAATGTGTCGAGGATCCGGGTGCATTTCATGTGACGTGATCCGAAACATATTTTTAGGCAACATTCTCTTTCGTAAATAATAATAATAATAATAATAAAAACGGTAAAGGGATATTAATTTGCATTAAGTACATAACTGTAAAAATCGGATAAATAAGCCGAATATGACAGTTAAGCGACCGTGCTAGAACCACGGAATTCGGGAATGCCTAACACCTTCTCCCGGGTTAACAGAATTCCTTATCCGGATTTCTGGTTCGCGGACTGTTAAACAGAGTCATTCTTTTCCTCGATTCGGGATTTAACCGGTGACTTGGGACACCATAAATCTCCCAAGTGGCGACTCTGAAATAATTAAATAAATCCCGTCTCGATTGTCCTTTAATTGGAAAAACTCTTTGCATCCTTGCGGGTGCGTAAAAAAGAGGTGTGACAGCTCTGGCGACTCTGCTGGGGATATAAACCCAGAACCACTGGTTCAGGGTTTAAGAATTCAAGCTTGGAATAATTGTTGTATTTGGCTTATTTATTATCTGATTTTATTATATGTTTGTATTAATGTGCTAAATATTGTTTTTACCGCTTTGATATTTTTTGAATTATACACAAATTGTGCCGATACCCACTTTCTCCTCTGAGTCTCTTTTTAAATGTAACATCAGGCATTTGCGTGTGACTTCTTTTCTGTATAGTGTCTAATTCCCACTTTAGAACGAGGTTTGGATAAGTTGCAAAACCGGTGAAGCTTTTGTATTCCCGGGTTGCTGCCTCCTCCTCGGCTCGAGTTGTCCGCTCGGGTAAGCCAGGTCTAGAACAATAAACCCAGGTTTTTAAACCTAGAATAACAAAGCTTCATACCGGATCCCTAGTAGGAACGTTTATTTGCATCATGTTGCATTTGACTTAGGGGACTCAACACAGGGGTTGGGTCCGTCTAGGACAGGTGACCTGAAATGAAAAGACCATCCTGCTGCATCCTGTTTGTCTTACGCATTTATCTGCTTCAGACTTGCATGCTGACTAGTTTTTAAAAAAGGGGGGAAGGAAAAATAGTGCGTTTTATTTGCAAAATAGTTTGTTTTTTTTTACTTAAAAAGAAAATTGTTTTTTTTTTTAAAAAAAAGTGAGATTTATTCTTAAAATAAAAAAAATATAGTTTAGTTGCATTTCAATAAAATAAAATAAAAATAGTTTGTTTCATTTACAAATGTAGTTTGTTTGACCGAACTACGCAGGTTTGATTCTCGCCATTAGGTGGGATACGTAGGCAACCCTCATCGGGTCCAACCACCCCTTCAAAATTTAAAAAAAAATGTCGAAGTTTTAGTTTCAATAAAGTCAAAGTGACGCTGTTTTTGAAAATAGCCGAATGTTCCGAAAGGATGCCGGAAGGCTGTTTTTGCAAAAATGACCACTTTGAAGTCTTTTCTTTTTCTTTTTGAATAATAGCCTTGAAATATTCCCTCGTGGAAATGTTGAAAGGCCGTAACCTCAAAATAAAGTTTGGGTTACCACCCCTTCAAAATTTAAAAAAAAATGTCGAAGTTTTAGTTTCAATAAAGTCAAAGTGACGCTGTTTTTGAAAATAGCCGAATGTTCCGAAAGGATGCCGGAAGGCTGTTTTTGCAAAAATGACCACTTTGAAGTCTTTTCTTTTTCTTTTTGAATAATAGCCTTGAAATATTCCCTCGTGGAAATGTTGAAAGGCCGTAACCTCAAAACAAAGTTTGGGTTACCACCCCTTCAAAAAAAAAAAAAAAAAAATAATGTCGAAGTTTTAGTTTTCAATAAAATCGAAGTAACGCTGTTTTTGAAAATAGCTGAATGTTCCGAAAGGACACCGGAAGGCTGTTTTTGCAAAAATGGCCACTTTGAAGTCTTTTCTTTTTCTTTTTGAATAATAGCCTTGAAATATTCTATGTGGAAATGTTGAAAGGCCGTAGCCTCAAAATAAAGTTTGGGATGCCACCCCTTTTAAAAAAAAATCATCAAAAAAATATGTGTTTAATTTCGTCAATAAAATCAAAGTGATGCCATTTTTGGAAATAGCCGAATGTTCCGAAAGGACGCCGGAAGGCTGTTTTTGCAAAAATAGCCGCTTTGAGTCATTTTAGATAACTTACGAGCATAGCCTTGAAGTATTCCTTGTGGAAATGTTGCAAGGCTATAGCCGCAAAATCAAGTTCGGGTTCACACCCCTTTTGCAAAGATAACCAAAAAAAAATGTGTCAAACATTTGATTTTATTATAAATAAATCGGGTGATGCTATTCTTGTTTAAAATAAGCCGAATGTTCCCCAAAAGGACGCCGGAAGGCTATTTTTGCAAGAATAGCCACTTTGAGTCTTTGTAAATAATTTTTGGGCACAACCTTGAAATATTCCCTCGTGGAAATATTGAAAGGTCGTATCCGCAAAATTAAGTTTGATTCATCACTCAACTTTCCAAAAAAAAAAATATGGTTTTGCTGAAATGGCCACATTTGGCATTTAAACTTTCTCAGTCTTGTGTTGGCCTGTGTCGGTGCTGAACGATGCCCCATGGGCCCTAAGATGAAAAATTTTGAATTTGTAGTCTCTTAAATAAAATTTTGCAAAAATAGCCGCTTTGTCAAATAAGTCATTACATGGCCAATTTTGTAAAAATAGTCAATTGACATTAGAAACTTCTCAGTCTTGTGTTGGCTTATGGCGATGCCGAATGATGCCCCCATGAGCCACAGGAGGAAATTTTTTTTTTCAAGTTTATCTTTTTGGAGTCGGCTTTTACAACTTTTCTTCAAAAAAAAAAAATCAAATAAACATCTCTTTATTTTTTGCATTAATTTGCAAGAACTACGCTCGGTCTGATTCATGCGGGGTCATGATACGTAGGCAATCTCCGTAAGATTCGACCACAACTGTATATGTAGATATATTAAAAAAAAAATTGATAAGGACTGGCTGAGTCCATTCTAACATGTTTTGTCTTGAATTGTAAAGTAAGTAGAAGGTGGTTGGTTTGTGACAAGCGGACAACACAAGATCCCCGAAAGATGGTACATGAGGAAATTTCCAAATACCTTATAACCCACTTCCAAACCAAGGGTATAGAAGGGAACCGAAGTTGAAGGGTAATTTCACACCAATAGAAGTTTCCTATGCAAGCTTATTTGAGAAGTTAAAGCAACAGGACATGATTGTACCCATCCCTCCAAATCATGTGGACCCACGTGCAAGGAGCTTTGACCCATCTAAAAGGTGTGAATACCATTCCAATGCCCAGGGGCACAACATGGAATTTGTCGGGATTTGAAAAGGGAAATAGAAAGGATGATCCAAGAAAGATTGATTGTGATTCATAACAGTGACACCCAGAATATCGCGCTGAATCCGTTACCTGCACATGATGATACACACTTTTCTGGCGGTGATGCCTGGTGACACAGCATATGAGAATCCACTCGGGAATTTTGCCGACTGAAATGAGAGAAGGCTATAGTGATTATGATAATCAAATTCGTGGTTAAATGTCAGGCTTATCAATTGGAGAGTCATTTGTGGTGGCTTATTTTGTTGTCATTTCTATTTGTTCGGGTTATTTCAGAATGGTAATCCGGATGTTGTCTTGTGGCTCAAACCTTTTATCCTTGTATTTTTCTTTTGATCATAGTGTCTCATCTAAAGGGGTCTAGGTTCGTTCTAAGGGTTGTAACCCAGTTTTGTTTTTTTGGTTGTTCGAGTCGTTGTTTTATCGGTTAATGCAATGACCTATTTTATATTATTTCTAGACATTTTCTTGTTATTTAGTCCTCTCCTTCCTATAGTTCTTTTTCTGCTAGCTCAAGTGACATGACGTGCGCGCATAGTTCTGGCCTGATCTTAAAAGTTAATCACAAAACCATTGTGAGTTGATCGAGATATTGAAATTAAATAAGAACGGTTTGAGATTATTCGAAGCCCGAGTCATGATAAACTGGGGCAAGTAAAAGAAAACCGTTAACGGCAAGCTGCTAAAATTTACATGAGGTCGTTCATAATAATGAAAATGAGAGTGTTTCCCAACAGTGCTTTAAAGATATGACGAATATTAATTGTGTTGTTTACACTTGGCATGTTTTGAAGATTGGAATGACGAAGGCATTTTGTTCTGCTATCCAAATACTTTATCCATCGTCAACCCGTTGAGCCTTATTTTAAATTCTTTCATACCCCTCCTTCGGAATTAGTTGCAAAGACTAGAAACACAAGTTTGAAAGGTAAGAGAAGAAAGAGATAAAGAAAAAGTAAAGGAAAAGAAAACAACAAAAAGAGATAAAGAAAAGAAAAAGAAAAAAGTGTGAAAAAAAAGAAACTTGAAAAAGAGGAATTGGGAACTACGTTTGACCTGATTCCTCAAAGAGGATACGTAGGCGCTTTACAGCTCGGTCATAGTGTAAATAAAAATCAAAAAATCCCCAAGCAAAAACTGGGGCAACAAAAATTGTGTTTATAAAGCAAGGTGTAGACTCCGAAGGTTGTAATTTTGAGCCCATATTGTTTTGTTTCAAGCCTTTAATACCATTTCTTTCTAGCCCTATCCAAATCCACATTACGGTCCAAAGAAAGACCTTTTGACCAATCTTCGAAAGAGGCCAAGTCAGGCAAATGAGAGAAGTCTTATCAAAACATAACACTCTGATCCCCATTAGAAAAGGCTCTGATATGCAGCAGGAGAAATATGAGAGAATCTCAGCGGTAACACTCCCAATCCCCAGCTGAAGAGAAGCACGAATGAGAGAGTCTTAGCGGTGAAAACCTTCACAGGCACCATAAGGAGATGAAAGCTGAGAGAAAAACCGAAATGAGAGAGGCTTGATAGTGAAAACCCCTCGGGCACTACAAGGCGAACGAAGATTGGAAATCAGATGGGAAAGCCCCAGGCGAAGATTACAAAAAGCGATTTAACGACGGAGGATAGGCTATATGTGCACGTCATGTCCATTAGAGTTGGTATCCACGTTTGATAGGTTTATCTTATAATTTTTCTTAGAGAGTCATTGTCTTTTATTCTGTTTCCTTTTATCTTTCTCCTTTCATCAAAATTCCCCAATAGAGTCTGTTTGCAAGAAATGACTGCGAAATTTTCCATCAGCTTTCCAATTACGCAAGACGAGATTTTGATTGGTACACCCAAGTGGTATAAGTCAGGAAGGATCAACCGCAAGGCCAGTGTCCAGAGGGATGTTCCCCAGCAATAGGAAAATGACAAAAGAAGGAGAGATATCCCCAGCAGAAAGGTATTTTCAGTGACAAGGGTGAACAAAGAAAATGGTTCACCAGTAAAACATGCAAGGTCTTCACGAAGGGTCACTATCATAGGAATTCGGGTGGTCAGTGGAAAACCACGTGGAAAGGTTCGCAAATAAAGAGTCGTCAAGGAAGGCGGGGAAGCAAGAAAGGAGAAAGCTATCCCCAACATGAATATCATCAAATAATAATATCCCCAGCAAGTTCTGATAATGAAACGCAGAGCAGGGAAAGAGGAGGAGAACCATCCCCAGCAGGAGCACCACAACCAGCCACCACATTTTAAAACTAACCAATTTTTCTTTGATTTGAAACAGGAAAAAGAGGGGTTGTTGGCAGAAAAGCATGCCACGAAGAAGATTCTCAAACTGGGGCAGAAAATTTTCTCCCGGTGCGAAAATTTTCTCGAAACCAAATACCCGGTTGGGGAAAGAAGCCAGATAATGCGAGGAAATGATCTTTGAACCCGGTTATCCCCAGCAGCTTTGAAAGAAAGAAAACTACAAGCTGTGAAAAAGGAAATTATACCCCCAGCAGACAGGACAAAACGAGAAAGCTTTTGTTCAGAAAGGCAAGAAACCGGTATCATCCCCAGCAGTTCTCGGAGAAATGAAACACTGATTTCAAGATTTCCCCGGCAACGTTATATCCTACAAGTTTTTCAAGGGAGCAAAGCGCAAATCTCGTAGGAGGTTTGGAAAGAGGAAAAAGGAAAAGGGGTCCCCCGACAGGACAATCCTCAGCTAATGACATTTCAATCCCCCGCGATCCCGGGAGAGAATAAAAGGTTTTGAAGGAAGTAGAAAAGGAGGAAATAGAGAAGATTTTCCCAGCAACATCATCCCCAGCAGGTAAGTAAACAATTCCAAAGATATCCCCAGCAGTCAAGGGAAAAATAACACGACCTAGGAGGAAAGCAATTCCGAAACAAGGTAATTCAGGAAGAAAGGATGGGATGGAGTTAATGAGTTGTAGTTGAAGTCGGGGTGCCCGCCTGAAGAATGGAGTGGCGATTTTATTTTAAAGCAGTAGTTGAAGTCAGGGAGCCCGCCTGAAGAATGGAGTGGCGATTTTATGTTGAAGCAGTAGTTGAAGTCAGGGAGAGCCCGCCTGAAGAATGGAGTGGCGATTTAGTTTTGAAGTTGTTGTTGAAGTCAGGGTGCCCGCCTGAAGAATGGAGTGGCGATTTAGTTTTAAAGTTGTAGTTGAAGTCAGGGAGCCCGCCTGAAGAATGGAGTGGCGATTTAGTTTTGAAGTTGTAGTTGAAGTCAGGGAGCCCGCCTGAAGAATGGAGTGGCAATTTAGTGTGGAAGTCGTAGTTGAAGTCAGGGTGCCCGCCTGAAGAATGGAGTGGCGATTTAGTTTTGAAGTTGTAGTTGAAGTCAGGGAGCCCGCCTGAAGAATGGAGTGGCGATTTAGTTTTGAAGTTGTTGTTGAAGTCGGGGTGCCCGCCTGAAGAATGGAGTGGCGATTTAGTTTTAAATTTGTAGTTGAAGTCAGGGAGCCCGCCTGAAGAATGGAGTGGCGATTTAGTTTTGAAGTTGTAGTTGAAGTCAGGGAGCCCGCCTGAAGAATGGAGTGGCAATTTAGTGTGGAAGTCATAGTTAAAGTCAGGGTGCCCGCCTGAAGAATGGAGTGGCGATTTAGTTTTAAAGTTGTAGTTGAAGTCAGGGGAGCCCGCCTGAAGAATGGAGTGGCGATTTAGTTGAAGTTGTAGTTGAAGTCAGGGAGCCCGCTTGAAGAATGGAGTGGCAATTTAGTTTGGAAGTCGTAGTTGAAGTCAGGGTGCCCGCCTGAAGAATGGAGTGGCAATATTTTGGAAGTTGTAGTTGAAGTCAGGATGCCCGCCTGAAGAATGGAGTGGCGATTTAGTTTCGAAGTTGTAGTTGAAGTCAGGGAGCCCGCCTGAAGAATGGAGTGGCGATTTAGTTTCGAAGTTATAGTTGAAGTAAGGGAGCCCACCTGAAGAATGGAGTGGCGAGATATTATTTTGAAGTGTTGTTGAAATCAGGTGCCCGCCCGAAGAATGGAATGGCGATTTATGATTAGAGTTTGTCGATAAAGTCAGAAGCCCGCCGGAAAAGCAGAACGGCGTCTCAGTTTCCAAGATTTGATAAGGATAGTGAACAATCGGAAAGTGACGGAGTGTAACGGAAATCCCCAGCATGAATCAGAAGGAAGGCAACAAGGATCAGAAAAGATAGATTCAGACTTCGAAGGAGAATAGCTCGAAGATTACAAGTAAGGGAAATCACTTCGGAATGCAATGCAAGTTAGCAACAAAAGAAGCTTGCGACCAGAATGCGAGTCAACAGTCCGAGATGATCAACAGAAGTTAGTCACAATGGAAAAAAAAGAGGCAAGGAGTTAATCTAAGTGCAGAAGTTGATGAAAGATGTGGTGTGCCCAAGACATGGCCGAGGTCACAAGCAATGTATACCTGGTCTTGATCCGAAAAGCAGCACCTGCAACTAGCAAGTATCAAGGTTCAAATTTAGAGTCCGCATGAAGCACCAACCAATACTCAAGATCAAGCTTCGGAAGACTTATAGATAGGAATCTTGTAACTAGTAGCTGATAGGCTTAGTTAGTCTTTCTCATGTTTTGATTTTTGTTGTAATAGCAGGACCACGGACCGGAACTTCGATGGAACGGAACCTCGACGGAACGGCACCTCGACTGGCTCTCCACCTCGGTTACTCCATATTCTTACTCACTTCTGAACTACACGTGGCTTGATTCCTTTATAGCCAAGGATATGTAGGCAGCTCAGATACAAGGGCTCGGTCACATTCCTCTTCTTTTAGTTTAGTCCCTCCCAATAAGGGTCAGGTCAAAAACACTTGTCTAGTCGTTCTTTGTCCGAAAACTCTTTGTGTTTTCAGTCAAAGAGGGGCAGCTGTAAACGCGTGATTTTTGACCCTCCCCGAGATTTTTTATATTTTTAGCATAAAGTATTTAGTTTAGTTTTAATATAGCTATTTTAGCTAAATTTGACTCTTTTACTTTATTTTTACCTTAAAATGAAAAATAACAAAAATATAGTTTTATTAATGTTTCGTAGTCATTTTTAAACTTGAAAAAATACAAAAATAGTACTTTATATTTTTATCTTTTTATAAAAACGAAAATAATAAAAAATAGTTTCATTAACATTTTGTAGTTACTTTAATTTTGAAAAAAATATAAAAAATAATTTTATTTTAATTATTAGTCTTATAGTTATTTTGCTTACGTAGTGATTAATTAATAACACCGTGTTCTCATTCTCGGTTCTGGGCGAAGAATAATATTCGGGTTCAAACTACCCGGTTTTATAATTTTCGGACCTAGCCCGTAATAATCCGAGTCCACCACACGGGGAACACGGACAAAAATAACCCATACAACACACATGACACACACTACACTAAGGGGACAATACATAATGGGATGGGGAATAAGAAGAAAAAGACAAAAGTAAAGGACAAAGGGAAAAAGACAAAATTGAAAAGAGAAAGAGATATAAAAAAAATTGAAAAAGAAAAGAGATTTAAAAATGGAGAGGGGAGGGCCACGGCTGGGGGGGGGGGGGAACATACTACTAGTTGTAATTTTCTTCTTCTTAAAGAGAGGGGACTAACGTTTTAGGGGGAGGTTTTTGGGGAACAAAAAGAAAAAGAAAAGTATAGAGAATAGAGAGAAGAGATTTGAAAACGAAAAAGGAGAAAAATTAAAAAGAAAAAGAGAGATTCACAAACAGTGAAAGGGGAGCTTTCCTTGGTCATTTTTTGATACAAAAACAAATAGGAATACTACTATTTTCAGGGGGTAGCGTTTTGGAGAAAGCAGAGGACTGAGTAATCGTCTTCTTCCTAAGGAGAGCAACACCACTGCTGTTGCGTTAACCTTCCGTCATTGTCCAAACGACCAGCACTGTCGCCGACCACCTTCATCTCTCTCCAAGCAACACCAGCGTACCACCTGCTGTTTCTCCGAGTTCGTCGAGGTTCCGCGTCGAACTGTTTGTTCTTGGTTCCAGTTTGGTTCGAGTTCTGTCCGGAGAGGTCGAAGTTTGAGGTCGTCATAAAAGGTTCGTTTTCTTATTGTGTACGTTGAAAATATGCAGAAATAAAGGCGCATGTTTTTTTTTTGATATTGTTCTTCTCGCTAATATTTTGAATCGTTTCGCATTTGATTTAGTTTCGTATGATTCGGACGATTTTGTAAATATATGATTCTGTTGAACATGCAATTTCACAATTAATGGTGGTCTTGTAGTGTCGAAGTTAGCTAATGAAAATAACTAATCCTTCATATGCTCGCCAACTAGTTATGCTTTCGTTGTTTATGTAATTGTTCGCCATAGTCTTGAATTTGCTCACTTAGTTATCTAGTCGTATGTTTACTCGAATTGGTTACAGTTGAGTATGACTTTGTCACATTATAGAAAGTGGTTCGTTATTCTTTAACTGAACGACGTAATTAGATTAAAGGAATCGGGGGTGCATTTCATGTGACCCGACTCCAATTTTGAACAAGGTTAAATAAAGCGTGTCATGAACCACAAGTGCATTTCATGTAGCGTGGCTTGCAACATGTTTTAAATAATCTTGAATTAACTCTTAAATAAATATAGCGGAATGTAGTTTGCTTTTAAATTAGAATTAGAGGTGTGCCTCGCCTAACAAAATTATACAAATCGCGGGGCCCTCATAAATGTATATATAAAATACTTAGATTTCGAGATGTGCCGTTTCTTAGCGAATTTCAGGGCATTCTCAAAAAATGTAAATAAGTAATCGCTCTAGGCGCATATTTTAATAATTTTACCTTCTTAAATATGGGTGTGCATTTCATGCGGCCCAAATCCAAATCCCAAAATGTTGAATAAGAATGTGTCGAGGATCCGGGTGCATTTCATGTGACGTGATCCGAAACATATTTTTAGGCAACATTCTCTTTCGTAAATAATAATAATAATAAAAGCGTTAAAGGGATATTAATTTGCATTAAGTACATAACTGTTAAAATCTGATAAATAAGCCGAATATGACAGTTAAGTGACCGTGCTAGAACCACGGCGGGAATGCCTAACACCTTCTCCCGGGTTAACAGAATTCCTTATCCGGATTTCTGGTTCGCGGACTGTTAAACAGAGTCATTCTTTTCCTCGATTCGGGATTCAACCGGTGACTTGGGACACCATAAATCTCCCAAGTGGCGACTCTGAATTAATTAAATAAATTCTGTTTCGATTGTCCTTTAATTGGAAAAACTCCACTTGCGCCCTTGCGGGTTTGCGCCAAAAGGAGGTGTGACACAAGCTTTAAGGGACCAAACACGGGAACGAATTTAATCCTCATTTTGCTATGTAAACTTGAATCAAACAGATCGAAACACGACGGGCGATGGACTGTCTGGTCTTGGAGTGTTATCGGCGGGTGAAGACTATGTGTTTTCCGACGAGGCAGGCTGGTTGTTTGGGTGGTTGAACTCGGGCGAGTTTGGTTGCTGGTCGTTGGCAGTCGACGGCGATTTTGGTCGCTGGTGGTCGGACGGCGTAGAGGTCGGAGGCAGCATAGGCAGTGGTCGTTTGTTGTGAGCAGGCGGCGGCTATGGGGACTCTAGGGTTACCGGCAGCTGGTCGTTTTGGGTGTGGGGTGTGGCGGCTTGAGGAGGAGGGAGCTGGGCTGGGTGGCGGCTGAAGGTTGTCGTGTCTAGGGCTGGTGGCGGCAGTGGTCGTTTGGCGACGCCGACGGCTCGACGGCGAAACTGGTGGTTGTTTGGATGAGATTTGAAAGAAACTATTTATGGGATGGTGATGAGGGGATGATGGAGAGCGTTTTGGTGTTATTTTTAGCCGGAAAAGAAGGTCAAGCCGCCGCCGTGGGTGGCGGAACCCTAGCGGCGGCCATGGTGGAAAGAGGAAGGGGGGGCGGCGGTTTAAGAGAGGGAGAAGAAGAAGAAAATGTTTTAGGGTTTTGGGGAATGAGATGGTTGGGTATTTTGGGGGGAGTTTGGTATTTTTAATTGAGGAATTAATCTGGACCGTTGGATCACAAGAATCCAACGGCCAAGATCAATCACCAACTGGGCCGGGTATGTGGTGGATCCGGGTTGGGCTGGACTGGAGGGGGAATTTCGTTTGGGCTTAGTCTTATTTCTATTTCAATTGGCCCAATCCGGATTTCTTTACTCCTATTTGCTTTCTTCTATTTTCTTTATTTCAAAATGAATAAAACCAAAAGAAAAACTTTTAACAATATTAAAATAACTTATAAAAATTAAATTAACTTATAAAAGTACTAGTTAAATAAATAGCACAAAAAAAAATTACACGACTTGGGTATTAAAATTAATAATTCTAATTTAAATTATACACAAAAATCAACTTAAAACGCCAAATTATTTAACTAAATTCAACAATTAAACTTATGAACACATGACATCAATTTTCAATCGAATTCTACAATTAATTTCATGAACAAACACATAATCAACAATATACAAGAATCAAAGTCTAATTAACTTCAAAAACAAACTTAATCGAACTCAATAATTAATTGAACTACAAATTAAATCTAACAACACTACAATCAAAATAAATATCCAAGTGATTAACTACACATTCTTATGTTAAAAACTTAAACAAAATAAACAAATCAGTTTCATGAATAATCTGGAATCATGATGAATAACAAATCAAGAAGACAAACAACCAACATACAATAATTTCGGATCTAAAAATATTAACAAAATATGGACAAAAACAAAAATTTGAAATCGACTAACCGGATTGAGACAACGATCAGTCGTCCATATTTATTATATATATATATAAACATATATACATATACACACAGAAGAAAAAAAAGAGCATAATGGCAACGAAAACGTAGGTGGGGAGGCGTGGCTCCCGGATTACTGCCTGGCGGTTGTTTTTGGGAAACATTCCGGCGGGTGTTATTGGAGAGTTGAAGAAAAAGAAGAAAGAATGGTGTTTAAGGGTTGTGGCGGCTAGGGAGAAAACGAGAGGAACTTAGGGTTTTTGGGGGGAATGAGATGGTTTTTGGGTCTTGGAAGGGGGGGTTTGGTATATTAATTGCATTGAATAATCTGGACCGTTGTATCACAAGAATCCAATGGCCAAGATCAATCGCTTGAGTAAAAACAAGGCCGGGTGAGGGTGTGACAATATTGGACTGGGTTGGAACTAATTCCGTTTGGGCTTTTGGTTGGTTTAATTGAATTTGGCCCAAATTTGATTTCCTTCTCAAATTATACACTAAATTACCTAAAAACAAACCCAATTAACCCTAAATAATAATGAATCACAATTATGGTAAAATCACATGATTTGGACATTAAATGCTTAAAAAATGCAAAGAACACATGTTTTTTTCATGGCTTTTCATTTTCTGAAAAAAAAATAAACTTAATTGTAAACTTGAATTTATATATAAATGCAGAATTTTTTTTTATATTCTATTTATTTAAACAAGCAAATAGGCACAGATAAAAATGCAAATAATACAAGAAAATAACACAAAATTCACAACAATTGCAAGAAAACTAAAATTATTTTATTTTGAATCTTTGGGAGTATTTCTCTCATAGGGCAAAAATCACGTGCTCACAAGCGACACTCATTGATTGAGATTATTTTTGCAACTGTTGAAAGGATTATTTTCAAAAAGAGGTTTAAACTTAATCAAGAAAATTTTCAAAGATTTCACATGTTTTACTTATTTCTAAAGGAGTTTTCCACTGTATCTACACAACATGATGATCTGTTATACGTGTTTTCTTGCTGCTCGATTATTATTTACTCTTATTACTCATTGAGTTGGAGTACTCTCTGCACCTCGCGTGCAGTTGCAGGCATTGTCCACCCGGTAGCGAGCCATTAGCTGATTGAAGGTATATTATTGTAGCTGAGCAAGGCCACCACCGACGTTCGCGACACAGGACTTTGTCCTTTGATTCTAGAATTTTACTTTTTATATTATTATTGGCCATGTAGTTGAGTTCATTCATCTTTAGATGCTCGTGACTTGTGACACCCCGGTCGGGCTGAGTTGGGTTGTAAATTTTGTTAACCAAATGCTATTTAAGTCGTATTTTCTATTCATTATGTTTAAAAATTGGTAATGAGACAATTTGGGTTAGTTGGCTGGCCTTGTCTCCATGAGAGGCGCCATCATGATCGGGTTTAGAAATTGGGTTGTGACACTTTTGCAATTGTTGCTGCTGCTTTGCACTAAGTTTGCTTTAAGAGTTATCATCCTAGCCTTTGCAGATTCTTTTCTGTTGGAATCTTCAATTAGGATGTGGGTCACAATTTCCTCAATGGTAAAAAATTTTGTTTATGCTTTAGGTTATTTTTGTAGTCACTCCATAAGTTAGGCAGCTTCTCAATTAGCACTCCAGCAGCAAACTTCTCTGTTAAAGATATCCCCTCGGCCTTCGTCTTCTAACAGTTTTCAAAATTCATTGATTTGTATGTTCATCTCTTTATCATCTCTCATCTTCCACTGATTAAATTTTCGTACTTCAAATTATTATTTTGTAGCATCTTTAGCAGTGAATTTTTTAATTAAGGTTTCCCATATAGTTTTTGTTTCTTTATAACTGCAATACACGTCAAACGATTCACTAGAAATAGTTTGAAATATGGTATGACGCCATACCTTGTTGGTGTGTTGCCATGATTCCACTATTTTATTATCAGCGTCTGCACTAGGTTCGGGATACAACAGTGCATGTGCAGCACCATGGACATCAAGCAGTGAGAAAATACGTTCTTACCGACGCTTAAAATTTTTATTGGCAAATTTTTTAATATTTAACACATATAGAAATGGCATGGCATATTGCAGTGCAACTGGGGATGGAGCTGCGGACATAACGCCAATATTGGCGGTATCAGTAGTATTTTCAGCATCAGTGTTATTTGCCAAAGCTTCTTAGATTGTAGTGATATGACACCAAAAATAACAACAATAATAATAATATTGCAATAAAATAAATTTTTATCAGAAATACACCAACTGGCTTGAGTCATGTTAGGCACTGTCCTAAAAAACTATTTAAGTAGTGTGAAATATTTCTCCAGGATTAAACAAGCCTACCTCTATTTTATTTAGAGGATACAGAAATTAGTAAAATTAAATATTATACAAATCCAGCTAGAAGAAAAAAGAAAGACCAACTAATGTGTAATATTAATTAAATATTATAGAAAAAATTTGAAGGGAGGAAGAGAGACGTATGAAAAATGTATCTGATGATTGAAATTGTCTTATGGAAAGACCATTTTATGGGCAAATAAGTTTAAGATTTTTCTTGCCATTTGTCAAGGTTCTTGCCATTTGTAAATTTTCTTTGTCATTTGTCAATTCTCTTGCATGCATCTTGCCATTTATCTCTTTTAGAAGGCTTCCATATGGTCTTCTTCAAGACATTTGTCAACAAAGTTTTAAAATATAGCCACAATATATACATGAAATATGGCTGGCCCTTTTTTGGTTCCTTGAATTTCGCATACCGAAATTCTTTTTTTTTTATATTATTTGGGTAACATGGTAGAAGACGGTGAAAGTTGGCTGAGGTCTTGCAACTTTGGAACTAGAAACGGATATTGATTTGCTTTGTTTATGCTTCAAGATGTAACTCGAATAATCTCCGAATGTGCTAATTATTTAATTCACACGTAAATATGATACTGCAATTATTTCCGCTACCATATATAATCCAACACCGTTAGTTAAGTTAGAAAGTATATGCGTTTATTGTACAGAAATATGCAACGAAAAGTGGATGATGCACTCTTGTATACTAATAAATAGTTAAAGTATGATTTGCTCTTATCCTGATGTGGTCTCAAACTCTCAACCCAGCTGTAGTTTGATTGTTTTCAAAAGTTTTATCTGGCTTTCATAAATTTTAGGGATATTAACTTAAGAGGAGATCTTGCAGATTTTGAGATTTTCTAAAGGAAAATTGTCAAAATCATTATTACTATTATATAAGAGAAGATAAGCAGATGATAGTCTGCTTGGCACATTAAGGACATTTTAGTAAATTCACTTAAAATGGAGCAATATGATTGGGTGAAAATATATATTAATGTAGCTGCCATATAAATCTTTGAGTGACTTGACTAAATTACTCATTGCTTATCTCATCATACATCACCATACTTTCCAAAAGCTTTTATGAAGTATGTTCCATTTGAGTCTTTGCTTTACACGTTCCTATCATTTTGCAAGCATAGAACCATTTGTATTGTACATCTTATTGAAGAAATGGGCCCAGTGAAGTTCTTATTTATACGTGAGTATTAGTTTGCACCTTAACAGTCATTTGAGATACTTAGTAACAAATTTAATTTAAGTGTACCAAATATAAATTAAAAGGTGAAAACTACATAAAAATACTTACAATTCTAATGATCTTTATACGAAAATTTACCTTTAAATTTAAACCCATAGTTTACGTTATCAACTTTTACGTCGAAGACTTTTCGCTTCTATTTAGAGAAAATAATATATAAACATACAAAAAAAGTACTTGAATGAGAAAAACAATAGAATATTTGACAATATGTATGAGTTTAACATAAATATCTTAAGATTAGATTATATTGTTAGTAGCTTTTATTCATTTGCAGTTGTACACGGAGAACGATTAATTAATGTGAATTCTATCTAGACCATCATCAAAAAAGGTGGAAAAAGAATTATTTGAAGTTGGAATTATATACAATTTAACTTTTGCCTTCTCACAAATTTATAATTAATCATGTCTAGCTAGCTTATACTTTGGGCACTTGTAATCTCTATTTTTTCCTTCTTAAACATGAACTTCATAGTAAATAAAAAATATATTTTTATATTTTTTCAAAGTTTTCCTTCGGTATAAAGAAAAATATATTTAACTTCGACATATTTATTTTTAAAATCTATTAAATTAAAATTAGAGTCCTTCTTTTGGTAAGCAAGGGAAGCTCATGGATTTAGATTAAAATTAATCTTTCATTTCAACCAATGTAAATTAATATTAATCTAACTTTAGCAATACTCATCTCTAAAATCTTATTAAATAAAATAGTAGAACAAAATAGAATCCAACTTAACGTCAAAAAGAATAGTAATTAATGACCTTGCTTGTAAATTTTCCTATTAATTTTTAAATAATTTTAAAGGGTATATATATAGCCTTTTGAGACATTATATGGTGTCATACTAGTATATTTAGTAGCTTTTATGGACTTCTCTATGATTGAAAATACATTTTATGTAGGCTAATTTAATTTGGTAAAAGTAATTAAGACTTTAAAAAATCAAAAAGGCATTAATTAGTAATTTCCCAAATTATCCTTGAATCAATAAATAATCTACAAAGAGTAATTTAAGAAGATATAAAGGATAACTTAATTATTTAATATTTTTATTAATGCTATTAAATGATTTTTTAATGGGTATATCAAAAGCTTAGAAGTATTTATTTTGAACGAAAGTAGCATCGTCTAAGAAACTATCCATAACTATTTTAATAACTTATTAAATTTTATATTACAGGTGCATATAAATTAAAAAAAAATTTACACACATACTAGTGGTAGTCAGATGTGTCTTTGTCTACTAAAAGGCTTTAAAATTTTCAATGCTAGCGTTTGATTGAAAAAATTCTAGGAAGGAATTACCAACTAGACTGTTTATGTTGATAGAATATTTGTTACTAATTAAAAGTATATTATTTTTCATACAAATGTTTTGGTCCCAAATCTTTATTTTATCAAAGAAAGTAGTTGGAGCTACCTATGGAAGGTTCTAGCGAACAGAGGTAAGGATATAGCAAAAAAAGCAATATTGGCATGGGATAAGGTATGTTATCTTAGGCAAGAAGGAAGTCTGAACATTCGAGATTTGGGATAAATCTGTTGTTGGCAAGCTTTTGTGGTATTCTATCTGTTAGTAAGGGAGAATACGCACATGGCAGGTCAACATGTCTGCTTGACATTATGAGGATATTCTGGTCCTTTTGTCTTGCTAATATGCATTCTTTGCTTGTTCTTATGGCTTCAGTGCTTTGTTGTAGACATAGAATGACAAAAAGTCTCTGTTCTAATGAGAAATGTGTCAACCTTTTGTAACGTGGGCCCAAAAGTATTTTATTGTAACTACATAAGAGTGAGCAATTTCAGTGAGCTAAAAGGCACTTTACTGTAGCACCTGCAAATAAATTTGATTGGCCAGACCTATTTACCCCTATGCTTATGTCAGCAACATCATCTTTTTCTTCACTCTTACCTCTGCTTTCCAAAATGTGAACCCCACAGGAGGGTCCCACTAACCATCCATCACCTTTGACTAGATTATGTACGCATGCCATACATGATCTCAATTGTTGTTTCTTTTCTTTTTCTTCTTATTTTTATCCTTTTAATATTTTTTGATCTATTATTTATTACACACTTAGAGTCTTTAGGGAAAAAAGAAAGAGAATATATTTTTGTGTAATAATGTGTAGAACTATGATTACATATATTGATATTTATCGTTTGCATTATATGTATTTTATTTTTTATAAAATCATATTATTATACCAATCACTTTGAAATACTTGTCGAGTTTAATACGTTATTATACAACAATTAGATAATAATTCAAATAGAATTTAAATTATTTCTACATAAGGCATCTTTATTTTAAAAAAATTGCACCACTAAGCCTTAAATTAATTATTATTAAATAGTAATTAAACACTCAGTTGAAAAATAAGTCGTTGCGTATTTTTTTTCATTTTTTAAATTGAATGATATATAATTTTATTCTTTTAGTATTTTTAATGTGTTGATTTAGTTGATGAAAAGGTATTTTTGGTTTTTTGAAATAATAATAGTGATTTTTAATTATTAAGAATTTAGCAAGAAAAATATATTTTGTTCTAGTTGAATGACATAATATTATAAATAAATTGCATGTTTACGTATTTTAAAATTTATATAATGTTAAATTCTTATTGAATAGAGTATGTACTCAATAACTTTGATCATAGAGGGAGAAGTATAATCTTGTATGACGATACTTCTCACACTTCCTATTATATAACGTTTTTAAAAGAAACTAATTTTACAAATTACTTATTTTAATTTTTACTTCAGATATTCTCAACTCATATTTTAGAGAGGGATACTTATTATACAATTTGAAGATATTTTTAATTTTCTAATATAAAAAATAGGACTTGAAATTATATTTTATTCTTAAATAATTTTTTTCCGAATTTTATGAGGTATTCCAACTAAAATTGCAATTTAATGAGAATTTCGTACAAAATGATATCAATTGATAATGATAAAATAACATTTGAATGTAAATCTACATACTTATCACTAGTTCTTTTTCAATGAAATCTTCTTTACCTGAAATAGTTAATAAATAAAATAATATTTCTCAAGGAGATAACAGAATTGTCATATATAAATGTATGTTATCTTAGTATTTTTAATCAGGTGAACATTTAAATTGTAAAATTATCAAAAGAATAATTTTTCTAGTTAAAAGTACTTATTGAAAAAATAATAATAACAATCAAGTAATGCATGTAATGAAGATAGTGAAGGTTGAATTGAACCTAAAGAATTTAATAGCTTATGGGCACATTAAATTTGGTTTTTTCTGCTATTAAGAACTCATAATTAAACTTTTAAGCATAGTGTGAGCACGTGATTTTTGCCCTATACGAGAATTACTCCCAAAATGTCAAAAAATAAAAGAGTTTTGCGTTTGTTTGCAATATTTGTGGATTACATGCTCTTTTCTTATTGTTTGCATTTGTGTACCCATGTCTATTTGTTTAAATTAACAAACAAAAAATATATATACCAAATATGTTGCATTTATATTTGTAGGATTAGTTCCGTACTTAGAAATAGTTAAGTTTATTTTTACGAAAATAAAAAAATCATAAAAATGTATTCTTTTCGCATTTCTCGTCATTTTAATGTACAATTGTAGGATTCGGTATTTACTTATGTTAAATTGTTAGTAAAAAATTAATTATATGTGTTAATCTGATATATATATATATATATATATATATATATATATATATATATATATATATATATATATATATATATAAAATACAACATAAAGTTTAGTTTAGGAAATAAAAAAAAAAGATAAGGAAATAAAAATTGGGCCAAATCCAGTCCAAAATACCAAGCCCTTCCCTTACCCAGTCCAATTAATCCCCTCACGTTTGGCCTTTGGATGATCTGGACCGTCTGCTGTCATGATCCAACGGATCAGGATTAACGGCCCAAAATTACAGACCTGAGCCTCACAACCCGACCCAGTCTCATAATAACACTACACGACGCCGTTTCGTTTAAGTGAAGAGATCCTGGTCGTTGATCGTAAATGATCCAACGATCAGGATTGAATTTCCTATTTCATATATAAGTTCAATCTCATACCCAGCCCCCCCTAGCCAGAACCCTACCTCCATCGTCTCTCTCAGAGACAAGCCAAGCCCCACCGCCTCCGCCGCACTCCGCCTGCCGGAAATCGCCTCACGGCGGTTCCGGTAGGCCAAACCACCCCAAATTAACACCGTAAAATCTCCCAAGCCCCCTCTACATGGATCCGTTAGCCGTTAGTCTCAAATGTTACTCAAACGTCTCGAATATCCGTTTGAAACTCGCCGGAACTTGGACATCTACCCCAACTGACCCCAAATTCATGCCAAGCCTCCCCCTAGCCTCCCTCACACCCCTACCAACCTTGGTTTCGTTCGAATCCAACCCAAAAGCCTCGAGCCCCAAAAACGGCTCCAAGAACCCTAGAAATCCAAAATTAGGGCTCTGTTTAGTTCAATGGGAGATTGAGGTCTAATAGACCTTAATCTAGGTGTTCTCAACTGAGAACACCCCGATTAAGGTCCATTGGGCCCCAAAATGGATGAATCCAGTTCAGCCAAATGTCGTTGGTTGTTGAGCCTTAACAGATAAGTACTTATTTTTCCTTCTATTCTTGCTTATATGGTGTGTTGTATTTATTGGAATGTTAGTTGATTTAGGTTGTTTTTCTTCTTTTTACTATATAATTTTCTGTCATTTCTGTTCCTCTTCTCGAGACCTTTCATTTGGTCGCTCGTTTCTGTTTGATTGATTAGTTGATTGTTATCGTGAGTTTTGTTTCAATATGTTAGAATAATCTAGTTCATGTTAAGATTCCCTCTTGAAAAGCACTGAAATCCTCGAGGCTGATTGTTATACCTTGATTAATTGGTTATTAGCTACCTATTGTAGTTCACATAATCAATTAATTAAGTGTCGTCAATTGATTTGCTTGAAAGAAACATGATAGTAGTTCATAGTCGTTTTCCAGTATATTTGCCATTTTTAGCCTCGTGTGTTAAAGCTGTGATGAATTGAACCTATTGTGTTTAGTTTAGTTTGTTCATTCTCTGGTCTGCCCGTATGCCATTCATAAGTCTGGGGCTTAGTGTTTTGTTTGAGTATAGATTAGGGATTAGTGGGATAATGTCAGGGGTTAATTGGCATACTTTAGGGTTCAAAATGCCCTGCAAACAAAGCAGTGGAACCTGCTTGTTACAGCAGGGCACTCCACCAGGCCTGCACCTATCAATTTAATATAAAAACCCCATACCTAGACAAGATTAAGTGGGGAAAACAGAGGAGATAATGGGTTGGGCAGAGAAGATGATGGGCTAGTTCTTTCTAGTGGTTTGAAGCATCTTAAGGGGTCTGTTTTTGGTTATAAGTAGGGAGATACACAGAGAAAAGAGGGGGGAACACTGGTGAAAAAAAATACAGTGATAGAGAACATTGGAGAAGTATTCTGGGAGAACAGAAACATTGAAAAAAATTTTGAAAGAAAAAACACAACATACAGATCTTAGGAGGGGGAATAGGAATACATTTTTAAGAGTAAAAATTGAGAGCATCAAGTTGGAAACACAGCGAGAGATTAGATAGAGTAAAAGACATACATTTTGGAGAACAGGAGAAAGAAAACATTCTGTTTCTTTTGGCTCATTGTCTCAGGCAGTCTTTGAGTCTTTTGAGCTATGTCTTGATACGACATTGGCCTTTTGAAGTTCCTGAAGTAATTGTTAGGTATTTTGGAAGTTAAAGCTGGTCTATTTGGACTGTTTGGTGTCATTCTTAGCTCTTTCGACATTGTTGATCATAGTATTAGGTTGTTTGGTTGTTGAATCTTGCTGGGGCTTCAAGTGTCTCCTCCTGGGTGTGCTACTAGACCTTGCTACTGTTTTATTGGTCTTATTTAGATCTGTGCTAGTTTTTGCTCCTGTGTTTGGGCTGTTCACTTCTGCTATTCATCATTTGCTACTAATTATTGCTGAGTTTGCTGTTATCATACACTACTGTTGTTTGCTGTGCACCACTGCTGCAACTGACTCCTTCCTCTACTTCTTATTTCGTTTGCTCCAGGTACACATCCTAAATTCGACATGATATAGATCTCCAATTTTAGAGAGAAATGAAGAAGCTGATTCTGATATATTTAGCCATTTGTTCTGTTAAATTTGCATCTTTCTATTGAACTGTTATTAGACTGTTATTCAGGCTGTCTTTCTGTTGTTTTTATTGCTGTTGGTGAGATGTTTTAATGGTAGATTCATTAAATCTAATTCATGTTAGGTGTTGTAATATTTACTTTTGAATTATACATTTAAATTCTGATAATTAGTTAATTTAACAGGATCATATAAGTTGTTTAACATAATTGTGAATTGAGTTTTAGTATATGTTTCATAGTCGTACGTGAAAAGGTTAGTATTAATAGTTAATGAAGATGAAGATAAAAAGTTTGTTTATGAACGTTTTTTTTGAATCAGCTAGTTAATTCCCGTCAGAGTTTGTAAATCACCATAGGCACGAAACATCAAAATATAAACAAAGTGTTGATTCCAATTTAGTGTTAACAGATTCTGGTTTGAAACTAATCATACAAGTTTAAGCCAATAAAAGTATTTCATTTGTTACCATTGTACAGAAAACTGGCAGTCGTATGGACTATTAGCCCAATTAGTTAATCTATTTTGTATTGGGCTCATTTTTGAGACCCAAAGCTCTAGTACTCATTTAAATGCAACTGAAACAACCCTTTAAAATAAATTAGGACCTTGGTTTATTATTAGGGATCAATTAAATAGAAAATCATAGTTATGTTAGGATTGGCCTTAAGTAAAAGTGAGATGAGCCTCATTAGAAAATCAAATACACGAGCCATCAAATAAGTGTTATATAATTTTAGATTCGGAAGGACCGTTTAGTGAATTTCACGGTCTTTCCAAAAGTTAAACAACAAGACGTAGAATCTTTAGGCACGGCTCTAATAAAATACTTTCCTAATTATGGGTGCGCATTTATGTGACCCAAATCTTACTCTCGGCGAAACTGAAATGCATTAAAGTCACAGGCGTACTAGTTGCGGTGTGACTCGGAATGTGTTTTTCGTGGCGTTGCAATTCTTCTAAAAATTGAAAAGCGGAACATAATAGCACATAGTTAAAATATATAAAAGCAAAAATTGCAGTTGAGCGACCGTGCTAAAACCACGGAATCCGGGAGTGCCTAACACCTTCTCCCGGGTTAACAGAATTCCTTATCCAGGTTTCTAGTTTCGCAGACTATATTACAGAGTCATAAATTTCCTCGGTTCGGGATTAAACCGGTGACTTGGGACACCATTATTTTCCCAAGTGGCGGATCTGAATAATTAAATAAATTGATCCCATTCCGACTGTCCTTTAAGTGGAAAAACTCCTTCACTGATTATTATTATTATATCCCTTCTCGGGGTGTAGTATTAAACAGTGGCACATTTACGTTTCTACGTTTATGTGTGTGAAAAAAGGAGGCGTGACAGCTCTGGCGACTCTGCTGGGGACATCTCGAGAACTTCGGTTCAAGGTTTAAGAATTCGAGCTCAGTTAAATTGTTGTTTTTGTCTATATCTGATTTTATTATATGTTTAATTAATGTGCTACATGTCTACCGCTTTGATACTAGTTGCACTATATATACAAACTGCTATATGTTTACCGCTTTGATATTGCGTGAACTGTATATAAAACTGTGCCGAAAACCCTTCTCTTCTTACCCCCGGGGATGTGCTTACTGGTTGAGACTCCCCTTTCTGTTAGTGTCAATACCAAAAATAAGAAAAGAGGCAGGACAAGTTACAAAGCCGGACGATCCCGCGGGTCCCCGTACGTAGCCCCCTCCTCAATCCGAGTTGTCTGCTCGGGTACACGGTCTAGTACCATTGAAAACATCAGGATATTGAGCTTAGAATAACATAACTGCATACCAGATCCCTAGTAGGAAACGTTTATTTGCATCACGTTGCATTTGACTTAGGGACTCAACACAGGGGTTGGGTCCGTCTAGGACAGGCAACCTGAAATGAAAAGACCATCTTGCTATATCATGTTTGTTGTAAGCATTTATTTAGACTGGCATGCTGACCCGCTTTTAAATACTAAAGAAAAATGAAAAACAAAAGAAAATAGTATGGGGAAATAGATATTTTTCAGAGAATACAAAAATGTGTTTTACCAACAAGTCAATAAATTTAGTTTGCTGATAAAAGACGACAGAAGGTCGACTTTGCCAACAAAATGGTTTTCTTGACAAAATGTGTTTTCTTTGTCGGTCAATAAAAGAAAAAATAGTTGTTTTGACGGACCGAACTACGCGGGTTTGATTCTCACCGGGTGTGAGATACGTAGGCAACCTTTAACGGGTCCAACTTCCCTATATTTCAAAATAAGTTTTTAAAAAGAAATAATGGCGGAATGCCAGGATATTTAACTTTGTCTCAACGACCACCTTTTCATCAGACTTAATATTTTGACTAGTCAATTCCTGTGGCCCGCTTCGTTTTTTTTTTATAAAAAAGATAGTCTTCTTTGGGTCAAATAAAGATTTTTCTTTCATCTAAAAACTACCTTAATAAATGTGCAGAATGAGCACGAGTCAGAATACAACCGAAGCTATCATAAACAAGGTCCCCTTAAGTTTGCATAGGTGGTGGAGCGACTTGGGCGAGCAAGGACAAGACGCAGTTAAGCTGTACCTGGGAGATCTAGTGGGGCTACTAAATATTCCCCCGAGAGGAGACATCATACGAGCCCTGATCTCATTCTGGGATCCAGCACACAATGTGTTCCACTTTTCAGACTTTGAACTCACACCAACATTGGAAGAATTGGCCGGATATATCGGAAGACCAAAAGTCCCTATGAGGGAACAATATCTCATTGCGCCAAGGGTCGTGACAGTACATAGGTTTTTGGATACTGTGAAAATCCGCAGAACTGTACACAACCCAGACTTATCAGAAGGGTTCTGCACTTTAGCATTTCTATATGACAAATATGGTCATTATGGGGGTTTTAACAAACACAAAAGCAAAATCCGCAGTGGAGAAAACCAGTTAAAATGGGAAGAGCATAGACGCATCGCCTTCATGATAGCTTTCCTAGGTTTCATTAATATTTCCCAGAAAAGACGGGAATATCAACATACAAGTGGCAGGGGTCGTGAGCACTCTGATGAAACAAAACAATAGTACTTTGGCTCCCATGATAATATCGGATATCTCTCGTGCACTCACTATCTGCAAAGCTGGAGGGGTCTTCTTTGAAGCTTGCAACGTACTGCTCCAAATGTGGATGATCGATCACTTATGTCGTCGCCCGCAGTTTATGAGGTATAGTTTATCGGAGAAAACCTGTATAGAAGAATTCCCTACGAGGGTCGAGGAACATGATTTGCCAGAGGGGATTAGCGGATGGATACGACTTTTGCGTTTGATTCCAGCCAGCAAGATAGAATGGACATTTGGCTGGCTACCCGTGGAAGAAGTCATATATGCATCGGCCACGGAATCATATTTATTACTAATGGGCCTCAACAACATCCAGCCCTACGCGCCAGGTCGAGTACTGAGACAGTTGGGACGATACCAAATAATCCCAAAAGAAGAAGACCTCAGCCCACATGTGGTTGAAATTGGACCGGGAGGACAGTTCCCTGAAGCGTTGGTCCGAAAGATTTGGAGTGAGTGTCAAACATTGAAGATAGACACTTGGGTGCGAGATCGAGCCCGAGGTGAAGTATCGCCAGAATACCCTGCATGGTATAGCAGAGATCTGGAGCATCAAAGGCCCACAAAAAGGCCCCACCTCAGGGAGTTTGCTGGAGCGTCACAAGAACAATGGGACTGGTTGGCCAGAGAAGAAGCTTATAGAACAAAGATTAGCAAGATAGAGCAACGGATCCAAGAGCTCCAATTTGAAAGGGATGTGCAAGCTGCCGCCAACGAAGGAGATAAAAAGAAGTTGGCACAAGAAAATGACTTTTTGAGAGCGCAAATCCAGCAAATGAAAAGGGA